>CAJVPQ010001556.1:0-17484 GCA_910591825.1 Funneliformis caledonium
TTTAAATAAATTATTTTAAAAATATTTAAAATTATTATAAATAATTTTAATTATTAAATAAAATTGCAGACAAATTTGCCTGCAAAATGCTTAAAGGGATAATTGAAGATTATGATTAATATTTAGTTTTAAAACTTAATAACGTTGATCTACAGTTTTATTTGCAAAAAAATAACAAAGAATTTAATAAGTTCATTATTTAATATAATTAAAATTAAAGTTTTTATTTTAATAATTTAACTTATTATTTTTATTAATTTTAAAAAATAAGAATTTAATATAAAATTAAATATATTAGAAAAAAAGGATTGTAATTATATTTTATACTCTTTTAAAAAAATTATAAAAAAGTTGAAATGATAGAAAATTATATAGATGAATTGTATTAAAAATAATCAAATAATAAATTGCTGAAAAATAAAATTAATAAGTATAATAATATTTAAAAAGGATTTTATTATAGCTAAAAAAGGTAAATAAAATCTAACATATTATTCATTTGAATTTAGATATAAAACATAAGAATCTTCAAGATGATTTTACTAATTCAAAAAAATAAAGAATTTCATTTCAATTTATTAATAATTTATTATTAATACTTAAATTAATATGAATTCAAATCAATTAAAAGAATTATTAACAGGTGACTTCTTTCAAAATTCAAAATGATAAATTAATTTATTTAAATAAATTAGATAAATTTGTTATAATGATCAATATAACAATGTAATATTAAATATTTTATATTATTTAATATGTTATTAATATATTAAATATTTTTACAATCAATATTTTAATTATGCAAGTTATTTAAATTATTTTTAACTACTAACATAAATAACAATTTATTAATATCAGTATAATTTAATAAATTACATAAAATTTCATATAATCTAAAATAACTATAAATATTTTTTTGTAATTTATGATTTAATATTAAAAAATTATATTTTTATTTAAAATAAATAAATTAGATAAATTAAAAAATTATAAAATTTATTATTTATATTTTTTAAAAAATTAAAATAGGTAATTGTATTAAATTTCTTATAATATTACTTATTTAAAAGTTTATTTTAATCTATTTATTTATTTATTTAAACTTTTTTTTTAAAAAAAAATAAAATACTAAAATATATATTTTTTGATTATTATTAAATTATGTAAGATTTTAGTTTTTATAATTATATTTAATAATTAATAAAACTTATATTATCATTTTTTAATTTAACCAATTATTTTTAATAAATTATTAAAGAATTTATTTAATTTCTTTATTAATATCCTAAAATATATCTATATATTTTTTTAAATCTAATATGAACTTATTATATTATTTATCAGATATAAATCATTTAACGTGTTTAAAACAAATTATTTCAAAATCATTAGATGTATTGTTATAAATCAATCTTAAAATATATAACTTGATCAAAAAAACCAAAAACTTTAAATATATTTTATAATATTTTATTTATTTTTTTTTAATATAAATTCTGATTAATTACTTTTATGTTTGTTGATTTCATAGTAGAATTCGTATTAAATCAATTACATAATTAACTTTAAAACTTTAATGATATCATAGTAGAAATTTTATTAAAATCAATCTTAATAATGTTTTGTATTAATTTTCATAGTAAAATCAATCTCATGTTAAAGTTCAAGTAAAATTAACCAATAAGAGAAAAATTACTTAAATAGTAAGTGGTGATTGGTAAGATTGCTTTTATAGAGGGGAAAAAAAAAACCAGAAAGGTGTAAGAAGTGTTACAAACAAAAAAGAAATTAGAAGGTCATTGACCAACTGTTCACAGACTCGAAGAAACTTTATATGGTTAGGTGTTTGCACTCCTTTGGAATTAATTACGATTTCACACAGGAACGTTAAAATGAAAGAGGTTAATCTTATTGTTAGATAAGAAGAAGTTGACAAGAAAAGATTAATTAAACCGGGACTTTTTAAAAGAATAAGTTCTTTGTCAATGAAACACATGCCTAAACAATTTCGAGAAATGATTGAAGGTACTAGAAGAGTTAGTTCATTGACAAATATTTATGAACGATATAGGAAAAATCACAAGAGAAAAAAAAAACACAGAGGAAAACAATAAGAAACATTCCGGAGAGAACTGCGGATAAGATCATGATCAATTGTGGAACGATTTCGCCCCTGCAATTTCCTTGTGGTATCATGGTTCTGTTGCAGTTCGTTCCATATTACCCAAATGTGTTCTCTTCATACACATGAAAATTTTCATATGATACCCTCACAAATCTTAAATGTTTTTTTTTTATTGATAAATGAAAAAGTCTAATTTATTAAGGTTATCTATTAAAAAAAAAAAGGAAAGAAAAAGAAGCGAGAAAAGAGTGAGAATAAAAAAGTTTATCTGCTCTAACAAGTTTCATTTCAAGTTATCAGTTCTGTTCTCCACATCAGTTTTTTTTTTCTCGTTTTAAAAATGCAGGGTAATAATTTACGGGTTACGCAAGAGAATCGGGTTCTTTCCCCATTATCAAGTTCTTTTATAGTTGTGTGTACATGCATTACTTATGTAAGATGGTGTTCAAAAGTTTATAGCCAACATTTCTGACTATTAATAGCTTAGCACATATTTCAAAACTTGGAAAACTCGAAGAATAAATATGGATGGATTAAATGGATTAATTAATTTCTTTTATTACAACACCGAATTTATGACTTCATATGTTATTACTTTTTCCGATAGTCATGAACGTACTATTTCCGAGGGTATAATAATTAGACAATAAACTTCCAAGAAAAGATTCAAGATGGTCTTTTTTTTTTTTTAATGTAAATATGTGACAAGTTGAGTAAAGACATATGAGAGATATCCAATGCAACGTCTATTCAATGTTACAAGACCATCTTATTGATGAACCTTTCATTTCAAAATCTTTTTTTTTTGTCTGACATTTTCCTTTTTTTTTTCTTTTTTAATTCAAAGAATATATGAAAAAAAGAAAGATTTTCCATGATTTACGAATGCTTTGACATAAAGATTTGCTTTGAAAACACAAAAAAAAAAAAAATTCATAAAGAAACCTGGTTATTAAGCGCATGATACTACCCTTTTTTTTTTTTTTTTTTTACAACAAAAAGATCCTCAATCGATCTTATCGAAAATCCCGCTAAACAGGTGAAATTTTTTTTTCACACACCTAAAATTAAAATGTATAAAGGCGTGAATATTTCACCATATAACGTATATATTGTTGGAATGCATTGGTTTATTTAGAAAAATTTGATTGCTTAGCCTGATTATCACTAGACTAATTTAAATATACACCGAAATTTTTTTTTAAACCGGTAATTAGTTTTTGCTGGTACGGTCGGTATGATTTTAATGGGTACGACCTTTTTACCGCTTGTACGCCCAATCAGTACACGTGTCTGCCTTTCTTTCAAATGGGGCGCATTGTTCAACTACCTCTCTTTTTTATTCCAGGTGTCTGTACTGATCCGAAATGAGACTCTTTTCGCCGAATTTTATAGATTTTATAAATTTAGAAGATTTATTTTAGATTGTGTATTGCATGTAATCCTTTTATTACTGCCATGTTAGAGAATAGATTAGATCTTTTTGTATGAAACAATCGATTTAATTATTCACACCACCTCATATCACAAATCATCATGTTCAGTACATAGCCGTTACCCGAGCTATTTGTTTCTTTACACAAAAATGAATCTTTTTTTTTTACCTTCATCTTTTACCAAAATAAGAAGGAAAAATATTGGGGAAATACAGTAACATTCTTTGAAAAAGCCATTACACAAGATAAATAAAATAAATAAATAAAATAAATAAAATATTAATTGTACATTAATTTAAATTGTTCTAAATAAGGTGTTAAATGAAAAGCATTAATATGTTTTGTCATAAAGTTTTGCACTAATAAGGAAACATATCCAGTGGGGTGAGATTTAAAAGAACGTAAACAAATAATTTAGTTGGTCGTTTTTTCTCAAACAATTGTAGGGATGAAGAATGTGAAGTGTTGAAATGATGTAATCTGTTTATCGACAATGTCGAATCGCGTATCGTGATCTTTCTGGTCGTGTCGATTTAAAGTTAAAGATGAATCGGATGAATGAAACTTTTGACGATCCATTATATGCCTTAATCGTCGCGTTCTTTTCAATGGTGTGTAGATATTTACAAAACAAAAGTTTACCACTTTATTTATTTATTTATTTATTTTTAATATTAAATTATATTCTCCTCTTTTGTGCGCTAAAACCTAATCGTCTTTAAGTGATATTATGATGTAACCGCGATGATACGTTTTTAATTTATAGAGATATTCTTTTTTGACATTTTAATTTTAATTTAATCAAATACATGCTTTTTCAATTATCCCTTAAACCCTTTTTTTTCTTTCTGCACATCTTCCCAAACTATTATGATGTAAACAAACCATTTTGATGTGAAACTTTTTAAACTGCAGAGCGTTCCTCCATTTAATTTGCTGTCTTCAAATTATCCCCTTTGAACCCTTTTTTTATTCTTTTGCTCGTTCTTCCGAATATTATGAGTAACCGAATTTTTCAACTCGTTTAACTTTTTTAAACTGTAGAAACTTGTTTGATTTTAAATTTTTATTTATTAAAACCCTGCTTTCAATTATCCCTTGAACCCTTTTTCTTTTTGCATATAAAAAAAAAATCTGGAGTACCAAAACATACGGTGCATTGACCAAAAAACATCAAAATAAAAAAAAAAATCTACCCTGTCATTATGTCATAATAATCTCCGTTTCAATTCATTTCTCAATCAACTTTTTTTTATTTTATTTTATTTAATTTTTTTTTTTTTTCATTTAATTCACGATACACAAAACAAATTTTCTCCATAAAAGTTTCTACCAAATTTGGGATATTTCCAAACCTAGTAAAAAGTTGAACTGTGCACTCTCGTAATCCATCTCAAATCCCGGTTCATGAAAGAGAACGCAGTAAAAAAAAAAAACTTATTGTGGCATACATGGAGGTACATGAAACCGCAAGGGAAAATTATTCCCATGTATGGTAAAGCGAGAAATAAATTTAGTTTTCAGACAAACAGGTTTTTTTTTTTTTTCTTTTTATAACATATACAGCAGGAACATAATAGGGTGGAATGGAAAATCATTTTTTTTTTTTTTTTCTCTTGGCTTGCTTAATTATTTGGTAAATAGATGCGCAAACTTGAACATAGTATATGGGAAAATAATAATAATAATAATAATAATAATAATCTTTTTTTTCTAAAAAGATACGTAATTGTATATCTTAAAACAATAAACCGAATGCACCCTTGTCTTTGTATTACATGTGTGGCATCTCTTTTTTGTGGGGTAAAGAGAAAAAAAATCTTTTCACACTTTTTATATTTAAATTAATGAATATAAAAGTATATATACACATGCACGTTTAGTGAGAAAAAAAAAAAAATAAGTGAGAAATCATTTCTAAAGATGTCTTGTTGTTTATGATGGATTCTCAAATTATTGCAGGTGTTCAATTGTTTAGAAAAAAAAAAGTCATGCATTCCAACTGATTCATCTACATTTATTATTACTTTATCACTGAATAATGATCATATACAATATTGTTGTTAACCCACAAATGGTTTTCGCGAACATCTCGAAACACGCACAATGTAATGAATCTCGAGTAAATATAAAAATCAAGACATCTATCAGTTATAAGAATAAAAATCAAAAAAGACATCTAGCGTTACTTTAATGATTCATCTCTTTTTTTTTTGTTTATACATAAGAAACAAATCATGAATAAAAAAAATTGACACTAATTGCCAATTCAAGCAACTTGATTGATTAATCAATTTACCACACGAAAAATAAAGGTGACCTGTGCTCTACAACATCTCCACATTTCCCATAATTCCGTAATTATATAATTACTTTTTACGCTCATCATGAAAAAAACAATCCAAAGAAAGAGTGTCATGATATTTCACAAGGCACCAAAATTAGCGTAAAAAAAAAAAAAACAAATTTTACCCCACATTATTTCTGTTTACTTCGCTTGATGACTTAATCACCTTGCATCTTTGTTTACACCTTAATGCATTTAAGGCTTTTTTTTCCCTTGCCTTCCTACTATTTTAGAGGATTGAGATGGTCATGTGGTTTTACTGTGGTGTAAATCATTTTTATAATAAGAATAATAAATAGTTGAAATAAATTATTTTTTTTCACATCAATGTACATATCAGATAAAGTAGCTTATACATGATAAACGGTAATACAGTTTGTGTTTGCTTTATTTTTTTTTTATTTACACAGTAAAAAAAAAATCAATGTTCAATTTTTTTTCTCTCGTGACACACCACCTTCCAAACCCTTTTCTTTTTTTTTTTCACCTAACGAAACACCTTTGACTATGAAAGTATAACAATGTCTTAATCATCATAGTAAAATAATTTGAACCAGTCGATGATAGAAATGAACAAACCACGCTAATTGCCACATTTTTTTAATTTTAACGAATCAAAAATTAAAAGGGAAAAAAAAATTTGAAAAATGAGGTAAATATTTTTCAAATATTGAATGATTGTGCCCCCTACCATTATAATCAATAAATCGAACCATTTGTTCATTATAAGAAAACGTGTGGCGATTAAGCGGTGATGGTATATACCGATGATTCCGTATTCAGCTAATTCAGCCTACGTAATTCCGCCAACTTGGTGCAACTCAAATACTTTGTGTGACGGTCACAACTTTTTTAATGGATGTACCCACCAGTCGATCAAATCATTGCCATTTACAAATTTCTTGTCCCCGAAAATGGAAAGATTTTATAGAGTTTCCCAGGTCACACTCATCACTTTTACTACCATTAAGTAAGGTTGTGTGTGTGAAAAACTTTTTTATTCTCTTTCTACAAATTCCATATTCTCTGAGATTTCAGAACGCCTGTAACTAATCCTCACTCGGTTAATCACAAAAATGATCTTCCATTGATATGTACGAACTAAAATTTTTTTTTTCTTTGTTACAACATACTAAAGTGGGGTGATGTATGGGTGATGTAACGAACTACAATCAACAAAGGAACTAACAACAATCCATTTATCAACTGACTACTTAAATTAATATAAAAAAATTTGTTAGATTGTATTTTTTTTTTTTTTTTTTTTTTTTCGTGTACCAATCAATTATTATAAGTTTTTTACAATATACATTTAATATATTTTTAATAATACATGTTATTCATCTCAACCCCCCTAAAAACTCTTTTTTTTTTTTTTTTTGGCTAGTTCAAAATCAGGTACTAAACTTGTATCCTATATATAACCCCGCAATTTCTACACGCATTTACCATTCATCCACACAACATTTTTTAAAAAATTTTTCTCCTTTTGAGAAAATAAAAAATAAGTTGTAAAAAAAAAAATTTAATAATAAATATATATAATCTCGTTTATTTAACGTGGATTTCAACAAAAAAATACTACTACTACTACTACTTATTTATTAAAATAAAACGACAAATATAATGATGCCAATAACAACCAGAAAACCAACGTTAGGTGACATCTTAAACAATGAAACTTCATACCCTTATTCGCTGGATGACTTTGCTACCTTCCTCGATCAAACTTACTGTCTAGAGAATTTAGAATTCTATTTGGCTCTACGAAGATATACTTATTACGCTTGTAATTTTTACAATTACTCTTCTTCACCCATGTCAAATATCGTTGAATCGGATTCCTTTTTTGAGTCAACTTCCCTATTGAGCGTCGTTGACCCTGCCTTAACTTATTACGATGACGATGCATCGCTACGCGGTGATGCTCCCGCTCATCTCGACTTTCTCAAACAAAAATTACATGAATTAATAACCACTTTCATCATACCAAACTCTCCTAAAGAGGTAAATATTCCCGCCGAAACAAGAGATTACTTATTAACAAACGTATTTCAATATAATAATTATCATCCATCAATATTCGATCAAGTAAAAGATCAAATTTATGAATTAATGGAATCATCTAGTTTCACTCAATTCTTGATTGAAGCTGGTAACGTTGAATTAAGAATGTCAAGTGAAAGTGAAAGTTGTCAAGAAGATTCCGATCATTCCTCTTCAGTGTTGGGAGGTAAATCCACCTCAACAAACAACAATAACAAATCAAAAAGTAACAAACATATGAGAAGATTTAGTGGGCTTAAATTAAAAGAAAAATATAGAAAATTACTAAAAACAACAAATACATCGTCAAAAAATCGAAATAGTTTATCATTTTAAATTCGTTATTATTATTTTTATTTTTATTTTTATTTTTTCTTCGTAATAATTTATTATGCGAACGACAAGAAGAGTTGGGCACTTACGGCTTTGGACATTGTTTAAATGTTTAGATTTAGCATCCTTTGCATTCAAATTTTTTTTCTTCTTTGTAATATACTTTTTTTTTCAATTAATCTTTTTGTACAGTTTAATAGAACTCCCTTTTTTTTTTAAAAAAAAAAAAAAATTATATTCCCAATCCAATCTATATCATTCGTCAATCACATAGTGTACTTTCCCTCCATTTTAAGAAATAAAAGTTAAAAAATTCATACCTAATAAGCACGTTTCATTAAGCAATAATCCTATACTACTTGGGAATTTTAAAAAAAATACAAACGGCCTTAACCAACCAACCACACTTTTTATATATAATATAGAACTCGTTAGTGAATAATTTCACTTTAATGTAATTAATTTAGATAATCAAGTACTGAAAAAAAAAAATTATTTAAAAACTAAAATAAAATATTTGACATATTTTTTGTCTCGAACAAATCACATTATCAGTTATCTATTTTTTCTATTTAAGTGTATAAATATGAATTTGTGTACGTATTAACTATGCGAGTGATAATTATTATTTAATTCTCTCAAGTGTAAATATAGATTCGATGAGCGATAAGGAAAGTTCCAAAATTACATATCGATTTCCTCGACCTCCCCAAAGACAATGTCGAATGCTTCCACTAAATTTCGTTGTAAGAATTCTTGTTCACGTCTTTGTAATCTTTGACGCCGCTTCTCGGAACTCTCGGGGTCTGCACAAGTTAAGTGTTGAAAAATTAATGACGTTTTATTTTCACGTTTGGGTCTTCAAACTTACCTTCTTTAGTCAGAAATATTACGGCATTTGTAGGATTCGAGGATTTCAAGTCATCGTATGTCAAGCTAGCCTCCACAAGAGCAGTACTATTATGATAAGAAAAACCGGGTGAGATTTATGATTATTGTAAAAAACGAAATAAATATTCTTCTAACCTATCCTTTAAAGGAATCGTGAATTCGATAACGCTATAAGCGTGGTTAGCTTTGGGCTCTATGGCTTTTCCACTTTCCAATAAAGTGTTTAATTCTTCACGCCTCGTCACGAACGCTTGTAAGTTTTCACCAATAATATTAGCAAATTTCTATTAAAGCATCATATGTGATGAGAAGGTCGTTTAATGAATTTAAACAAATTATTTAACAAATAAACATTTACTCTCAGATCCTTATTCAGATAAGTAGCTTCCAGCTCGTCAATGGGAATGAAATGTGGTATCGTATGTCTGAAAACGCTTAATTGATCGTTCTCTTGATCTTGTTCCAAAATGATATAATAAGGTTCACGGTATTTGGCTAGATAAAAAAACTAAATCGCGGTTAATAACGAGAAACATGGGTACAAGTTACTAAATCAATGGATTATTAACCTCTATAGAATGTCTCGAATCTGATTCCAGTACGATTTCCTTTTACCGAGAAGATTGTTATGCCAGTTAATCGATAAGCATTCAAAATTTCTTCATATTCACGTTCCTTGCTAGCTTGTATCATATCTTGAATCATCTAACAAAGACAAAAAAAATTTGAACACTTGTGTGGTCAATTTAACAATCGGCATTTAAAAAATATTTTACATGCTCTTGGAATTCATCCTGAGTCATCGTCACATTTTCATCAACGTTTTCTTTATCAATGATATCACGCAAGCTATGAGATTTCTTCAAATTGTCAAATAGTAATTTCTTTTCGTCACGTTCTCTCTCCAGTCTTTGAACTATATTAAAAACAAAATAAAATAAAAGTTATTGAAAGTTGCACTATTACTTTTTAGGGTAAGTAATTACGTACGATCTTTCTTCAACTTTTCTATACCCGAATTCTCAGATTCTTCTAGAAAAGGATTGTTAAAAGGGTCGATAAAATTTGACGAATCATCAAGAAATCTGACACGCTTCGAACTAAAGTTATTACGTTAGTACGTTTATATAAATAAAAAAATTTTATGAGGAATATTGGATAAACACCTTGGTGAGCCTCTCTCGCTAATTTCAGACATGACGAATCGCGTTCTTAATATCTTGTTTCTGGCGCGTTTAAAAATTTTTATAAAGTCACCTGAGGGTTTTGATAGTCACGTGAAATAATAATATCGATCACGTGAAAATTTACAATTCTTGACGCAGTAACAAATTTCTACATGACAAATTATATCATAAATGTTTTTCTTTCTTTTGCCAACCGGTTGGCGCTAGACTTATCTATCACGATCGTCAGTTTATGAGCTTATCTAAAATGGTCAAATAATGCCGGATGGATCGGACAAAACCATCCCATTTCCGAATCTCCGAGACTATTTAGTTTTTCGGAGTTTTTGGCTATATTTGAAAGGACTTTTATAATCAATCCGGCTTCATGCGAGCCTCGAATCATTTGATATTGGATTAACAGTATCAATGAGAATTTTGATTATAAAGCATACATATATTTTATATAAAAAGTAACCTCTGCTAATATATATATACATATTAATAAATAATAATTGGATCATATTTGCAATCATTACGTGTGATAGACTTATTATCAATACCTTAATCTATAAAATTCATTTAAAATAATTTATTTCCTTAAATTGTAATGTGCTTATTTACTATAAAAGATTTATTTTTATATAAATATATGCAATAGAAAGGGGGGAAATTGCCGGAAAAAATCTTTTACCTTTATATGCCATATGATTTTCGGTCAGATTTAGCATTAACTCATTTTTATTTTTTTCAACCGCTTCCCTCCTGTTTATATTGCAAAAGTCCCATATATGATATTATAGTAATTTTTATTAAAAAAATCATTATATTAAAATTTTTGATTATTAATAATCTTTGATAATCTTATTAAAATTTATTTTTACCTATATTAATAATATTTTTATAATATTAGTATTGTATATTTCCTAATATCTCTAATAAATTTAATAATAAACATATGATATAAGTTTGATATTTATAAAAAATTTAAATGAAAATTATTTAATAATTTTACAATTTAATATTTAATATTGCATTGTAAATACATTTTTTTCTGATAATATTAAATGTTAATGCTAATAAGTACTGTACTAATGATAATAAATAATGTTATGTAATGTTATACAAATATCAATCATATAAAACTTCAATTATCCAGAGTCATATTAAGTTGAAATAGCCTATTTCAATGCATTACGAGGTAGTTTGGAATTATCTTCTATATATAATTGATCATTGTATCATCTTTTTCTTCTGATTTTTATATTCTGGATACTTTTTCCTATTGAATTGGCATAGCGCAAAAGTTTCAAAGCTATGATAGAAAATTTTTAATTAATATAATGTGATAAATAAGTCTAAATTTTATATTATATATTTAACTTACTCTACTAGACCTCCATTGTTTATCATATATATGGAGTACATAGTTTGAATTTTCCAAACACAGTAGATGAATTTTCTTATTCTTTTCTTTTTGTACCTTTTCTGTATCTGATTCTGAGACTTCATCTGAATAATAGCCTGAGTTACTGATAACTACTTCTAAATCCTCAATCCAATTATTTCACAATATTAGCGATAATTGTAAGTCTACAAGAATCTGATCTTTAATTTTTATTATATGATAGAACCCTCTTTGATACTTTTTTTTCTTCTTTTGTAATAAAATAAATAAATAAATATTAGTATATCATAATTAAATAATAAATAAAAATTAAATAAATAAATGTTAGTATTATCGCAAAAATAAATAATACAAATTTATATCTAAAGTTACAAACTGATACTTACATTCTTTCTTTTTGTATTCGTGTCAGTCCTTTGTTTATTTACTTTTAATTTCAAAGAATCCATTTAAATAGCATATGCATCCCTTCGATGACAATGAAGATTTTGTAAAACCTTCTTCAATTCTGTATTTGTATACTGAAATCTATCACCAAGTGCCTTCTTTACTATTAGAATTATGTCTTGAATCACGTGAATTTTAATGTCTGTCTAATGATTTGTATGATCAATTGTTAAAGAGCTGTCTAAACCCTTTAAAGTCTGAATAATCTCACCCTACAATAAAAAAAGTTAAATAATAATAAAATATATTTACAATAGATAGCTTATACTAACCTGAAATGCTTTCTTATACTCATGATTTATTAGTTCTAAAGTTTTTCAGACTTTAGAATAATTAGTTAGTGATGGACTAAAAGACGAAAAATGTTGTGTTCTTATTCAATTTTTCTGACTACTGATCCAATAAGAATTCTTCTTTTCATGATGAAGTTTACTTACTTCTCTTATTAAATCTGAAATAGCCAAACATAACTTTGCAATTTCTAATACTAAGTTATTAGTAATTGAAATATACTTTCATTTTTTTAAGATTACTTGTAAAATTACCTTTTTGATTTTCTTCACCAATATTGCTTTCTATTCTTTCACTTTTCTTATATTTAACAAAATATCATCTTGATAAAAGTACAGAGTTCAACTTTTATTTCCGTTTAACAAATATTATCCTAACCAGAATGTGAAGTTTGACTTCTTTTCCTACTTAATGAAGCACCATCTTGACAAAATCGTGAAGTTTTCCTGTTTATTGAAGAGTACAAAATTTGATTTCTTTCTCTGCTTAATGAAGTATCATCTTGACAAAATCATCAAGTTTCTCTGTCTATTAAAGAGTATAGAATTTGACTTCTTTTCCTACTTAGCGAAATACCATCTTGATAAAATTGTGAAGATTTTCTGTCTATTGAAGAGTATAGAATTTGACTTCTTTTTTGTTTAACAAAGCACTATCTTAACGAAATCATGAAGTTTCTCTATCTATTAAAGAAGAAGTTTGACTTTATCTTTTTTTTGCAATGGAATTCTTCTGTATTATTAAATAAAATAATATTGTTATAATTATTATTTTAGAAGAATAAAATATAAAAAAAATTTTATTTACTCACTTATATTCATTCATTATTATAGAATAATATAATATGAAATGAAAGTTTGCTAGAAAAAGTAAAAATCAAGAAAAAGTTTAAATTAGTTAAAATTATCTTAAGTAGATCTATATATACTTATTAATAAATAAATACAATTTAATTAATGATAAATTAAATCAATAATTACAAGTAAACAAAATAAATAATAAATATTATTAAAATATAATTTATAATAAATAAAAATTATTTTAGTCTTTGTTAAAATGCTTTATAATAAGACTAATAAAATTAGTATTCAAGATGTTCAAAAAACTTCTATACTTGTCCTCTTTGAACTTGAAAATTTGAACCTTGTGATTGCTAGAGTTGTAAAGGAAAATTGATAAATTCTAGAACCAAAGCAGCTCATGCCAAAAAATAACTATTCTTCAACGAAAAGCCACAACTAATTTTCACGAAATATCAAAAATTCTATTTATTGATTTAATACCTCTAAATCTTAAAAATGATATAAATTATAATAAAGGATCACAAGAAAAGATCTATTCATTTTTAGTAAAAAGAGCATTGCCGATTGTTTTTCAAAAAAAAATGTCTAAGACTTCACTTTCAGAAGTAGTAAGTGAACTATTCTCTGATGATGATGATAATTATGATGATGATGCATCTGAAGAATACAATAAAAGATATTTTAAAGATAATACTTTAGAATATTCATCAAATGATTTAAAGAAAGATCATCAAGTGAACTTCAATATTTCAGAAATTGAAATGAAAAAAATAAATTCTAAATATGTTAAAGGATTAGATAATACCTTTTCATTAATCATTATATAAAGTTTTAGAAGAAATTTCGCTTATCCAATATAGCTACAAATACTCTTTTTCAATTTTCCACTATGTTCTTATAAATATAAATAAAACAAAATTCTTTGCCTTTTCTATATCTCTCTATATGACACAAAAGGATCTTAGAATTTGTGTTCATTTGGTAAAATATGCAACTTGCAAAAAGTGCTACAAACTGTATAAAATTAATGATGTAACTAGTACTAATCCTGTTATTTTGCTTAAAATCACAAATTACGTTGTTAACGTTACTCTATCCATTGAATAAGTCAACTATGATTTAAAATCAGAGAGACAATAGCTGTGACTTAAATCCAATCAACTTAATATGCTATTTGTTAGAGAGTTTATTTAGTTAATAAGAATAAAGTTATAAGCTATATGTTTATAAAATGTTAATGTTGTTTATTATTGTTATTAAATGTATATTGAATATAATGTTAGAATTTATCCTTTTTCTAAGGCATTTTCATGCCTTTATATAAGAAAATTACAATTAAAGAAAATCTATGGTAATTATAATACTATTGATAATAATAACAAAGCTAACAGATATGCTAATTATATTAAATATGAAATAAATAATAATAAAGATAAATATAATAAAAATATAATAAATGATATATGTATTCTATTTAGCAGATATGGTATATTTAGCATATATGTCATATTTGATAGATCTATTAGTTTCTGCTAGTTTCAGAGTATTTTAAGATTTTTCTAATCATCCAATAAGTCATAAAAGAAATGCCTGTAGAACTCCATTATATAAACAAGTTCATATAAAAAAAAAGCTAACCTTAATATTTCCTATGGTTAGTTTGAAATACCAGCTGAATCTTTTATTCAAACGAAAAGGTTTTGAAGAATTGTATCAAAAATGGATTAATTGTCCTTCTAATCTAGAAATTCTTGCTGATATTTATAATAGAAAAATATGAAAATCATTTGATGATGAGTATAGTTTAAATTTCTTTTGACCAGATATATCTAATACTCACCTAAGAATAATGCTCAGTATAGACTGGTTTCAGCCCTTTGAAAATTCTCAATACAGTACTGGAGCAATTTACACTATTATTTGCAATTTACCCTAAAATGAAAGATTTAAACCTTCTAATATAATAATATTAGCATTAATTCTGGATCCAAAAAAACCATCATTATATCATTTAAATTACTATTTAGCTCCTCTGATTGATCAATTTATTGAGTTATAACATGGTATAGAATTATCAAAAACCTTTGAGCATCCTAATAGAAAAATAATTAGAGATGCAATTATATGCTATTCTTGTGATATACTTGCTGCAAGAAAGCTTTGTGAGTATATATCTGCAAAAATTACATGTCATCAATATCTTAAACATGCTAGCTTTAATAATAGAAACCAATCAAACTTTGAAGAATTGTCTGATATGAATAACTGGTTTATAAAAAAAAATGTTGAGAAAGTAAAAAAAGATGCTCTTGTATGAAAAAATTATCAGACAGAAACGCAACGTTAGAATCAGATATCAGAAATATCAATATGATAATCTGAAATATATAGATTACCTTATTTTAATCTAATACATTTTCTTGTCATAAACCTTATGTATTGCTTTTTTTTAGGAATTGCTAAATGGATTATAATAAGGTTATGGATTAAAGAAAGAAAATTAAGATCAGAAGATCTATTACTTATGCAAAAAGGGCAGATCAAATTCAAGTACCTGTAGATATCAGCAGACTTCCAAACAAAATATCAACAAAATAAGGTTTTTCTGAATTTTTCACAGATCAATGGAAAATTTCATATTAAAACATTTAACATATATTATGTGAAACCTCTTAAAAGAGCCTGATCAAAAAATTTTAGCAAATTATGTTCATATCTGTAAGATTTTGGTATGCAGAATAATATTAAAAAATCTTATAAAAGCTCACTAATATTTAATAACAATGGTCAAAGAAATTAAAAAAACTTACAGTATTATAAAATATCTTCTAATTTACATTTATGTATGCATTTATGTAAATGCTTCTTGAATTACAGCCTCTTATATGCATTTTGATGTTACTCAATAGAATGAATGAATGGCTTATTAAGTAATTTCTAGAATATCAAAGAATCTACCAGAATTTATTAATAACATTTTAACATATTTTAGGATCATTTCATAATAGTCAAAGAAATATTAAACAAGAATTTATAAAAATTATACAAAATAATACCATTTTGAATGAATTAATATCTTACATCAATCAAAATTAATACCTTTAAAAGAGTCTTAAAATATTAAAGTTTAATGATTCAGTTAAAAGTCTTTTTCTATATACTGATGAAAACTACCAAACATTCTATTTATTATCAACAAATATAGAAGAAGAAGCAGTTTTTAATACTAAACTATTTCCTAATTCTTTTTTAAGTTTATTAAAAAAAGTATATTGTTACAGCAAGATATTTTGCTTTTATTGGCAGATTTTTATTGTAATACATATAATAAAAATTTTGTTACACTATCATATCTTCACAATACTTCAGATGAATCTATTTCTGTTCTTTTAACAGTCAATCAATTTAGCTGATTAAAAATTAGAATGGAAGTATTTGAATTAACATTGTCTTTTCGGTATGCAAAATCAGTAAAGATTTTAGCATACTTTATTTAAATAATAATACTTTTGATACATATTTCGGTCAAATCCAATTTTTTTTTAAATACTTCATTTAGCTATTGGAGGATTCTGAGATATACTATTTAGCTTTTATAAGATAGTATAAGCTAACCGAAAACTATAAGACAAGATTTCATTGTAAAGTAGATGATGATGTTAAATCTTATAATATCGAGTTGTAAAGATCAAAATTTTATAAAATGAAGAGGGATTATATTATTCCTATATATAATATCTTATGTCAATTTATTTCAAAATGGGATAAGAAAATCCAAAAAAATATATGTCAGTTATTCCAATAAACAGAAAATTTCACATTGTATATGTAAAAATTTTTTTTCTTACTTTTATTATTACATTTTTTTGTGTTATATATTGTTATTGTTACATTTTATGTGTAGTGAATATGAAATAACATAATTGCTTTACATTTTCAGATTAAATCATCATGAGAAAATTTACTGATATAGTTTAGGCATAACTTTGAGATCATTGAGAATATACATCGCTAAAGAATTGAATCTGTGATTTTTTTATTTATTTATTTTATATAATTTTAATGAATTGTATTTTATATTATGAGAAAACATACAATCAATTCTTATTATAACAAACTCTATATCCTAGACCTCAACTTTGCTATAAGGCTATAGTGAAGATTTTAAGAGATTTGATTGGCCAATTCGCT
>CAJVPQ010001557.1:0-17483 GCA_910591825.1 Funneliformis caledonium
AGTTTGCGATTCAGTTCAGATTCGGATTAGCATTTTTAATATTAATAATCTGAACTAAACTGAATCGAAATTTTTAGTTCAGATACAGATTGGCATCTAATCTGAACTGAACTGAACCGTTTAGAGCTTTAATTATATTAAATAATATTTATTATACCTTATATTTTATATAGTATTTAAATATTTTATATATAAATAGCAATTCTTTTTGATATATATCAATCTCAAAAATATAAAAATACTGCTATTTAATAGATTTTAATAAGATAAATCTAATAAATTAAATTTTTTTTTATGATTATTAGATAATAAATTATTTTTAAAAATTTAAAAATTTAAAATCAATATATAATAATAATCACTAATTTTAAAATTTAAAAATACTATTATTAAATAAGTTTTAATATGATAAATCTATTAAATTTTATTTTGTTTTTGTATAATTACTAAACATTAAAATATTATAATTTTTATAATAATTTTTAAAATATTTTATATTTAATATTTTAAAAAAAAAAAGCATTTTTAAAAAATATATATATTGTAAAATTATAAATTTATAAATACTATATCATATAACTTCATCAAAAAAATAAATATAATTTTAGAAAGATTATTTAAAAGTTTAAATGAAAGAAATCAAAAAAATATAACTATAGAATATTATATTATTAAAAAAGAAAATTAATAAAAATAATAAAAAAGAATTATTATATAAATAAGAAATATAAAATATATTATTTATATTATAAAAAAAAAGAAAGAATAATAAAATATTTATTAGAAATTTAAATATAGAAAAAAATATATATAAAATAAAAATAATATATAGAAATAATATAATGATTTACAAAAAAAAGAAAATTAAGGATTTAGAATAATTTAAAAAATTAATCAATATTAAATTATTATAAATAGTAGTAATATTTTAAATTATAAAATTAACTTATATTGTAATAGCCACAAGTTTAAGTTTTAGCTGAGTCATAAAACTAGATGATTTTTTTAAGAATTTCATATATAACTAAATATATAGGCGTATATACTAATATGCATTATAACTGATTAATTGATTTATTAATCAGTTTGATTATGCCTAAATACTGAATATTTAAGAATATTTAGATATAAATGAAGTTAGAGATCAATAAAGACTTGACTTTCACTGATAAGTTTGTAATAGATATTATCTTACGTCTTAAAATTCAGGGATCTTTACACAAGTAAAGAAGTAGTTAACTAGTAATTAGTAGATTAGGTACTATATTAAGATCTTAGTATCTTATATGACTATGATAATAATAGACTGCATTATACTACTGCAGTATTATCCAATCGAACTATTATTAGAGATAGAGGTAAAGTTTAATTCTCAGATGAATTTGACGATATGAATATGACAGTCACCTATCTTTTTAAGATTCTATAAGAATGATAACATCTAAACTTTTCTGATTATGGATAATATACTCAGATACTAAGCAGAAGTAATAGTGATTCTGATTAGTATTAGTAAAGGTAGGAAAAAGTGACGTAAGTACCTGTAGTTAAAAATGATTCTTCTATACAAATTTGACGGTGGTTTTAAGGTTTTAGAATTTCTATGGCTTAATGTACTAGAGTGTTAACCTAGGTAGCAGGTCTTAGACTAGTATCAATAAACAGATTTTGATTAGAACTTAAGTTTTGCCAAAATCTTAAGGTCTTAAGATTGTAACTTATAGGATTACTTTGTATCCCTTATACATAATAAATAATCATTATCATAGATTTCTATTGTTTAATTTTTTACCTTAAAAAAATTATAAAATTAACTTTTCTAAAAAATGATATACTTAATTTAGATTAAGTTTGATTTTGAAGAAGTACAAGATCAATCTTCTTTTAATTAGTCTTAGATTAGTTTTAACAAGATTTTTGTAATTCCTTCTAATTTGTATTTTATATTTTATAATTTACTTTTATCATAATAAAAATTTTGTAAAACTATCATACTTTAAAAAAATTATAAATTAATTTATAATAAATAAGATTTCAAATAATAAAATATAATTATTTATTTATTAATATATTAATTTCAATATATCAGCTTTAATTAGTTTTTTAAAATATTAAAGTTATAGATTATATTATAAAAACTTAGTTGAAATATTAATCTTATAATTATTGTTGAGTTAAAAATAAATTATAATAATTTTAAAGAAAATAAATTATGTGATTAAAAATAATGTAGAAAATAAATAATAAAAAATAACTTAAAATAATTAAATAAAGATTAAAAATATAAATAATTATATATATTAAAGAAATATAAATAATAAAATATATTCAAAGAATAGAGATAAAGAAATTTTATCAAGAAATACGAATAAAATTATATAAATATTATATAAAAATGAATAAGAATGTAAAAGAAAAATTATATAAATAATTATATAGTTTTGTAAATAAATAAAGATAATAAAATATAATAATATGATGAATTATCTATAAAAATATAAATAAAGAATTATAATAAAAAGAAAAAATATTTTAGAAATGTTTAACGAAATGGAATTATATTATAGAAGATGAATAAATAAATTACAAAAGAATAACTTACATATTAAATGATTTGTATATTACTAAATATAATTTAAAAAGATAAATAATAAAGATAAAAGAATAATTAATAATGAAATAAAATATATATAAGAAAAAGAGTTAATAAAAAATAAGAATTAAATAAAAAATAATATATTAAAAGAATACAAATTATAGATTCTTAGATAAATATATAAAACAAATCCTCTTAATAACAAGTAACAGAAATACATTAGAAGATATAAGTTTTTGTTAAGATTATTGAACTTATAAAATGTTAATAATTTATAAAATATGAATTTTGGCGATTAAAAAAGTTAAATAAGAATAATAAATTAAATTAACATATTAGTTAATTTTCACAACTAAAACTAATTTATTTAAAAATTTACTAAAATAATTCCTTATAAATATATGAAATTATGATGGAAATAAATATAAATTTCTAGGGATGGTTAATTAAGATTTGGTTTATTTAACCGGTTAATTAACCGTTTAATGAACCATTATATATTTTTTTGTATCACTATTTTCTCGTTTTGATTGGTCGACTATAATTATCTTTTAGATTAATTATCTATCGGTTAATTATCTTTAGGTTAGCAATCATCCCAAAGTAACGACGCGTGACGCACATTCCAAAAATGGTATCAATTTTATTTGCTGTTATTGTTAAATTTGATTTTCAATAAACAATAATATTACTACATTTTCACTTACAGAATGTTTATGAGCTGTCCCCTCTACGAATTTTTAGCCATCTTCATTTGCGTTCTTTTTTCAGTTTTGATCACCGACTTTTATGGTAAATGGGTTAGAGGCAATAAGGAACCCAAAAAATTGTTCAAAGTAGGAATGGAATACTATGACGAATACGGTCGACGATACCAATACGAATTCGAATGCGATTATCTCCCAACTCCAAAATTTCTACCGCGAGACTACAACATTGAAGAAAGAGCAAAAGATTACAAAGAACCGGATCCATACAACATTACTGAAGAGAAATTCTATGACAGAAAATCCGATACTTATCATCAACGAGAAGATTTCCGACGACGTCAAAATTGCTATAAATCACGCTACTAATCCTATGTTTTGTTGTTTTATTTTGTTTTATTTTACTAACTGCAAAATTTGAATTGCCTTCAGAAAGATATTCTAAAAAGTTAATAATATTAAGGAAAGCACATTCCAACATTAAATCTCGTTCGTTTTTTGTTGTTTTTATTGAAATTTATTTTAGGTTTTGTAGGGGCCTGATCGATGTTGCTGCACCTCAACGTTGGTGATCAGGTGGCAACGAGTCTTTTTCTTTTTTAAAAAAGAAAGGGTTTGGCTAAGCCAGCAACGAAATATGCAATTCTGATGTTTCTTACCTTGACTATATTTAAAATAATTCAAGAAACATTTTTAAACGCGAATACAATAATAATAATTGTACTTGTGAAAAATTTGCTTGTTGAAGAAGTCATGCTACTTCGGCTAACCTCATTTAATTCGAGACTTGTTTGTATATATACAATTAATTTCAAAGCGACAAATAGCAAATGAAAATGCATAAAGTCTAGGTAGACCTTTCCATTTTCTAAAAAAAAAAAAAAGAAAATTCAAACTTTCAGGAGTAAATTCCCACCCTTTATAGTGTTTTAGCAAATTCTGATAAAAGTGTTTAATACTTGATAAGCAGGTAATCCCCCCTTATGTTTTTTAATTACCTTTGACCAATATATACTCTCCGAAGTTCTTGAAGGTTGGGCAAATTTAGTATTTTGGAAGTATATTTGGTGAAATTAAAGAATATCGTATCATTATCATCATATTCAAAATATTTCAAATTTCTTTGGACTTTTATTATCCTTTGAACACAGAATTTTCAATAGACAGTTCAAAAAAAAAAAAAAATGATGAATTAGTAATGAACACGGATGCTATTATATCAAGGTCCCGGATATTTTCGATGACATTGTCATAGATTTTAATGTAAACCGATTATAAGATTTTCACAATTCCAAGTTTTAGCGATATGAGTTATTTAAGTATTTACAAACTATATAAAATCTTGTCCTTTTATAGTGCTGGTTAGGCTTTCCCAAGGATCTTTCCATAATACGAAGTATTAACATTAAGGTCCAAAATCAAATAATATATTATATATTATTATTATTGATGTTATTACAACTTCTATAACATTTACTTTACATTATTTTTTTTTTTTTTTTTTTTATAAATTAACTTGCATCATCAGAAAAAACAATGACTCCATAAACCAAAATATTAGGCCAATAAAAACAACAAATGAAAGGTAATAAATAGTTTCCAAATAATTCATATTCCATTAAAGCCCATCTTAAAAACTCTTCCATATTAGTTCTACTAAACAATAATATTCCTGGTGGTGATATTATAATTAATACTAATAATTGTATATATCGTAATATTTGGTATTGCGGGGTTGGTTGAAATAATGAAAATGGTATTATAACCATTAATGAAATAAATACCGCCAAATTAAAATTAAGCACCGATAAACATGATATTATCATCGCTGTAAATGCTAATGTAAATGATTTCAATATCATCCAATTAGGTGCTGGCTTTTGTCTCGGAGGTGGTGCATTGTTATTAAGTGATCTAACTTGAGAAATTTTTATTAAACTTGTTGGTACTATTATTGACAGGCTTGTTGTCAATGATAGTGTAAATAGAAATCCCTAAAGATACATCAAAGTAAAATTTAATATGCTTGAAATTGATAAATATTTGATACACTTAAAACTCACCTGCATGCCAAACATTTCTGGCATTTGACTAATTGAAGAATGATTTAAAATCACAAAGAAAATGAGCAATCCTGTAAAATGAGTCACAATCAAAACTGTCATCGGAAATAAAATTTGTCGTGGCCGATTATTATACGGTAAAGGAACAGCATGGAAATTTTCGTTTGATGAACTAGATTTTGACCGGCCATCTTCGGGAACTGGTTCAATGATATTTCCTGTTTTCCCCCATAATTCTAAAGCGTGATTTAAATAAATATTAAGGGTTTATAATAATTCGAAATTAAAACAGGGATTAAAAAAAAAGGATATATGGAAAATCAATCCAACAGCTAATAATAAAGCAGGTGGCAGATATGAGCCTATTGAAATATATCGCTCGGGAGTCGGCAAAAGATAAAAGAAGAAAGATTGGTGGAGATGTTCTAAAAGATTATTTAAACTCCTAAAAGTTGACTCCACAATACTATAATTTGGACAATCATTCAAATTAATAAGACTTAAAATAGGAAAAAAATGAATTATGTTATAAAATCTTACGATCCAATTTCTTTAAAACTAAAAGAATTTGAAGTAGGAGCGGAAGTATGACCATATAAAGTTATGGCGTCAATCTTATATCTACATTCAAAGTTAAAAATGTAAATTAGCGACTACGATAAATGAAGTAATAGATAAATTTATTCACCTGAAAAACAAGCCGTGGCTTCCAGTTGGATGTCCTAAAGCTTGATATTTCATAGCCTGCAATAAATTATGGAGTGAGGCATAATAATCGCCATTATCATAAAGGTAATGATGTCCAGAATCATGTAACATGATGGGAATGTGATTTGATATTCGACACACTCTTACGACTGTGTTTATTAAATCTAAATTAGGAAGTTGTCCATTAACGCCCTCTAAAATGCAAGTAAGTTAGACACGTTGATTTTGAGTGTAAAGAATTAAAATAAAAAAATGTTACCAAAAAAAATTCCCAATGCCTTATAATCAGATGTATTTGGAAAATCTAAATTTATAGCTGCCTGAATTGCACCAGATCTCAACAACAAAGGCGTCGATAAAATACCTTTATATATAAATAATTGAAGAAATAACATAAACATCATTATTAGAGCCTAATTTTTCCTAATTAATATATATATTAACCTGATCGAGGAAGGTCGTGATATGATTCAAGCCATGCTTGAACACCGGCTTCTCCACCATCCGTAATAAGAATTATAATATCTTTGGACCAATAAGTGTAACCTAATAAATTAAGGAGAATTTGTATAAAATTGATAGAAAAATGTTAAATCCCAAGAGAACCATTTACCTTTGAAAAATTTTCCCAAAGACAGAGCCGCTGCTATTCCATTGATATTAACTAAAATTAAAAAAAAATTTAATAGGACGTAAGTGGAAAGTAATAATATATTTAATTTTTTAACTTTACTTGTTTTTCCATCCCTTGATTTCCATGGGGCACTCAAAACAAGCGCTTCTGTTCCATCTGCGCGTGGTGCCTTGATTAAACCGTAAACATTTGTTCCATAAATTTTCTGTGAATTGATTAATTACTTTAATTATATAAGAATCAAAATAATTATTTTTTTTAAAACAAACAAAAAAAGTTTAACCCGATTATTTACCTTTCCAGATACGTTAACCGTAAAATTCTGCATTGCTGTTTTTAATCCGGCCTTCCGTAATCCTTCTTCTATATAGACGGCTCTCCTGAATCATTTCATAAGGAAAATAGTACTTAAAAAATTGATCAAGTATTCCATTTTATCTTCTTTTATCAATTGACATACTTTATACTTGAAACATTTGACATCAAGCTTATATCGTCTCGAAAATTTGTTGCATCAAAAACCTGTCCCCAGCTATAATATGTGTTAACCTATATCATAAACGGGTTATTTAATTTATTTGGTTTTAATTTGATTTAATTTTAATTTGAAACATAATTATCTAAAATAAATTCACAGACCTGGCCAGGAAGTAGAGCATTTTCTGATATATAAGTGTTTTTGTGATATTGTTCCGATGGAAAAATAAAAAGCCAACATATTCCAACAGCAAACAAAAGATACCTATATTTAATACAAAAACTAACACGTCAAAAAAAAGAAAATATATTAAATAATGTTAATTAAATAAATAAGATACCGAAGTTTCGGAACCCATTTTTTAAGAGTTTGAATCAATCTTCTCCGCTTTCGAAGCCTTGCTAATGAGCGAACGATATCTGGCATTATGAAATATAATATTGGAAGGAAAGAGAAAATCAAAAAATCTGTTTTATTAATGTGCGTAAACTTAAATTGGGAATGATCTACATCAATGCGCAGTAAGAGAGCGTGAATCTCAGAAGTGACCAAGGCTCCGCGACACTACATTTGTTCCAAATTATAAATGAAAAAAGTTGTTTGTTTTATTTTTTTTTTTTCGATCGTTTTTAATTAAATTGATTTTGATAAACTCACCGAGAACGCTAGCGTACTGCGCCCACAAGATGTCCACGTGCTTAAACGAAATAATGCACTGCTCCAATCAAAATATAAGATGTGGTGGAATTATGTCAATTATGTCGCTGATCGATCATTTGTAGCTTCGCTACTTTGGGTAATACGGCTACGATTTGTTTATGTTATTAAAAAAAATATAAAAGCCACAGTTTTCATTCTTTTCTCTCGAATTTTTTGATTTTTTTATAATAGAAAATTAAGAAAAATTTGGAATTCTTTAAGGATGACACCATCATTACCAACAGATTGTCTTAATGGTATATTTAGATGTCTATTAGACGACGCAAGTTCACTTCATTCTTGTTTATTAGTGAATAGATTATGGTGTGAAATAGCAATCCCACTCTTGTGGAATAATCCGTGGCAGAGCACGCAACTTTTTGTAGATAGAAATTGGCCAGCGATTATAAGAACATTTTCATCTTGTTTACCTGAAGAATCAAAAGATATATTGAGAAGGAATGGAATAGATTTATTACAGACAATATCATCGAAACCTCCCTTATTTGATTATGTAGGGTATTGTCAATATTTATCGCCCACTGTGATGGATAGACTTAAAAGAATTCTGACGGTTGGAGAAGATAATAAAAAAAATGTTAACGAATTTTATTCTAGATTATACAGAGAACATCTAGTGGAGCAAGAATTTTATAAATTATTTATGTCAAGATGTTCTCTTAAACATCTCGTTTTGCCAAGGATTCCTTTATCTTATTTTCCTGGAGCAAATCATTGCCTAGAATATCTGCGACACCTTAAATGTTATATCGATAGACCACCAGAATTATTTTATGGATTAGCTCATATCAGTAGAAATCTTCATCGACTGACAATTTGTCATTGTGATGAAGATAATGAAGGTTTGGTCACTTTGATTAAATTACAAAAAGGGTTAAAATCTCTCGTGTTGGATTCGTCAGAAGATTATGTTAGCATTTGCCCAAGAATTGGTCAAGCATTAATCACTCAAGCGCATTCTTTATCTTTCCTTAAAATACGTCAAAGCTTATGTATTCCTCCGGAAACTATCGCTTTTTTCATTAATTTAAGAATCTTGCAATTGGATATAACAACGAGGGTTGCAAATATGGAATTGTTATCTCTTACAACCTTACCTAAACTTGAGATTTTGGATATTTTTGGTGATGAGAATGCTCCTTTTAGTACTTATTCAAGTTTAATTTCAAATTCGATTTCTGCTTCAAATTCTCCTTGTTTGCAAAGAATTTATTGGAATGACATTACTCCACCTGTTTGTATTGAAGAAATTAAGCATTTTATACAAATATTATTACCAGCTTCTTCTACATTAAGATTCTTGACAATTTGGTGGTCAGAAGAAACTCAGAAAGAACTTTTCACTTTATTGAGTTTATGTCGTCAATTAGAAGCAATTAAATTTTGTTATCAAGATCTAAATTCGAATTCGAATTCTGATGAATATTATTTAGCGGATGAAAGTTGTACAGGAAATTTCGTACAAGGAAAATTGATTTTTGAATTATTGGAATTGATATCACATGGAAATGAAAATTTATGTATTTTATGTTTACAAGGAAAATGGACTTTTACTTCGAAAGAATTGATAGAATTTTTGGAATTTTGGAAAGAAAAACAAAAAAATTCTTTATCATTATACTTGTTACCTTTTGAAAGTAAATCTAGAATAGAATTGGATAGAATTTTTCAAAAATATTTAACAAGTGGTGTTTTGAAAGATTTTGGTGATAAAGGTTATTTAGATACTATTCCTTTTTTGAGAAATATCTGGACTTTTTAAGTTTAACTTTATATATATATATTTATATAATTCATTTATATTATTTTTATTTGTAATTGGTTAGTAAATTTTATGTAATATTTCATTTAATTTTTTTATCCATAAATTTATAAAATGATTATAAACATTAAATAGGCATTATTCATTGTAATTTTCTTCAAGAAATTATTTTTGGTATTATTCATTAATAATAATAATTATTATCCAATTTAAATACTTTTTTAAAAAATTATATTAATAAAATTTAACTAATATTTAATTTTAGAAAAATAATAGCAAATTATAATCTAATAAAAAAGATTAATAAAAATATTTAAATAGATAAAATATTCTAATATTCTTTAATAAATTTTAGTATTACAAAATATTCTTTATAACATTTGATTTTATAAGTTTATTATTTGAATATAAATAGAAAGAAAATTATAAAAAAATTTCTTTTATAAGTTAATATTAAATTAAAATATATTTTATTTTAAAATCATATTTAATATATATAAATAAATTTTTTTTTCCATTTTTTATTATAAAATATTTATTTATTATAAAAAAAATATATTATTTATTTATAAATCATTTTTTCTAAAAATTTTAATAAAATATTAAAACTTTAATATACATAATATTCTTTTAATTAATTTTTTATTTAAAATAATATATATTTTAATATAAAATAATCAATTAAATTATATAAAAAAAGTATTTAAATAATATTATTTTATTTATTTACAATTTTTTCTTTGAAGTCATTTTTAAATATATTAAATATATTTAAAAAATTTATAATATTTTTTAAAAAAATTTTTGTATTAATTAGCAATTTTTATATTAATTTAAATTTTTAATAAAAATAATTTAACTTTTATTTTTAAATTATATATATTACTAAATTTTAAATATTATTTATTTATTTATATATTTAATAATATAATTATTTAAATAAATATATTTAAAAATAATAAATTGATAATAAATTTTCTATTGTATTTAATTAAAAACTTATTATAAATAATATGAAATTTTGTAATAAAAAAATTATAAAATATTTTTTTTTTTTTATAAATTAAATAGTAAATTTAAATTATAATGTAAATAGTTTAATTGTATTATTAATTTAATAAAATTTATATTAATTATTATCATATTTAAATAGTAATTATAATGCTAATATTTAATTAAGTAATAATTATTATTATTATAATATATTATTTTATTTTATTTATTTTATGATAAGTTTTAATATTTTATTTTAATTTATCAGGATTATCTCTTAAAATATAAGTATAAATTGATTATAAAATATTGTAAAAAATTATAATATTTTAATATCTAATGATCATAAATTAATAAATTATTTATATATGTCAATTTTAATTTTTCAATTTTTTAAATAACTTATTATCTAATAATTACAAAAAATAAAATTTAATTTATTGGATTCATCTTATTAAATTCTATTAAAAGATTATATTTTTATTGAGATCAATAGATAATAAGATATATAAATTTAAAATTTAACTTTTTTTATTTTATATATAAAATATTACTAATTAGTTATATATTTTTTTTTTGAATTTTTACTTAAAAATATTATAAAATTTATTATAAAAATATTAATTTTTAAATAAGTTATTTTAAAAATATTTAAAATTATTATAAATAATTTTAAATATTAAATAAAATTGTAGACAATTTATCTGTAATATGCTTGAAGTAATAATGCTAAAACTAAATAAATATATCAAACTAAAATAATTCTCATAATTACTTTTAAGTTTAAATTGAGTTATAATTTAATTGCATTATAAGTAATTTAATTGTTCATTATATTACAATTCAATTGCATTATCTTTATATCAAACAATCTTGAAATATTATTAAAAATATTAAAAATTAAGCAAAAAATCTAAAGAAATAATATTTAAATTATCAGATTTTAAATTTGATAAATTTAGTAAATTACTATTTATTATTTTTTTAATAGAAGATAAAAAAATATACTTTAATAATAATATAATTATAGATAATATTATAATTGATATTGTATAATAAAAAGTATTTTAATAAAGCAATTTCAGATTCTAAGAAAATTATTAAAATATTTATAATAATAAAACTATTAAATTTATTAAATTTAATTTAAATTTATTATTAAAAAAAAATTATTTATAATTTCAAATAGTAAATCAATTTTTTATTTAGTTAAGAATTAAGGATTTACTAAAATAAATACAAATAATTTTTTTATTTAAAGTTTAAATAATAATTTATAATAAATATAGCATATTTAAAAATAAATTAATTTAATAAAACCAATTTTAAATTAATTAATAGAATTAATTTTATAATTCTTAATCTATATTTTAATACCTGATTTAAACTAATTTTTATTATTTATAAAATATATTATAAATTAAATTTTTAATTTTACTAAAATATGAAATAAATTCTTTTATTATAAAATAATTTGATTTAATATTCATTTTTTTTATAAATTAAATTAATCAATAAAATATTTTTAAACTAAAGATGATAACTGAAATTAAAAAAATAGCATAATTGAGTTGTAACTTGTGATGCAATTAAATTTTTTTATGTTGCAATTAAGTTGCAACTTAATTGAAATTTAAAAATAATTATAAGAACCATCTTTATTTTAAACTAATTTTAAATTTTAATTCTAATCTTAAATTTATTTAATTTTAATTATGAATTAATTAACCAATACATTAAATTTCAAATACCTATACTATGTGATCATTAATTTCATTTTATGTAATGTTATAATAACTTATAATAATGTAATAGGTATAATATTAATAGTTTAATAGATCTCTGAAATAAAAAAGATATTATAACATTACATGTCATGGGTATGCAACTATATATAAATGATAAATGATTAATATAAAGAAAAAAAAGCAAAATGCGTTTTGTTATTAAAAGTCAAAGTGTAATATAAAAATAATTATCATAATAAAAATGATAAAATAATATTATTAAGGTAAACATAAGTAAGAAATCTAATAAAAAGTCAGTTATTCCTTAATAGTCTCTTAATACAGATTTATCAATGATACATTATTTAGTCTTTGGTATTTTATAACTATATTTTGGTTGACTATAAATGCTGATAGATTGAAATAGGATATTTTAACATTATCCTATATAAGCTTGGTCAAGAGAAAAATATTTTCATCTAAAACAAGTGATACTCTTAGTAATATTAGTCTCTGTATTTTGTAAACAGTGAGAATGAAACAGTTTTATAATAGAAATTGGATACAATAGCAATTATTTCTATATACTTTGAAGTAATAAGTCTGCTTATTGATATCTACATCAATCAGTGACCCTCTAATAGAAAATGCAATCCAGATAAATTATTTTATAAGGTTCACATCTGTAATGACACTTATCATACCATTCTATATTTCTTTATTTATAAGAAAATTGTTAAGAAACATAACTCGAATGCTTGACTGTAATCAAACAGATATAGGAAAATTCATTTTTAATTTGAATATCTGGTCAGAGGATGTCAAATTCCATTGGACAGAGTTTACAAAATTGTCTAAGTTTGAGATTAGGAATTTATTATTAGAAACTGATAATGTATTATATACTATTCTATTGATCTCCTAAACGATCTCTTTAAAATCTATGATGTATATAGTATTAAGAAATATGTCAATTGTAGAGTGAATAAATGAGTTACAGATGATGTAACCTAAGAGTAAAAATATCAGTTCTATTGAACTGAGTCATTTTGTTATAATGTATTTCCTTAATCAATCACCATCTTATATGTTAAAAATATGAGAAGGTTCCTATTTCAAAAAATATTTAATCATATATTACATAAATTCTCTGTCTGTTATGTATTAAGTATTCATGTAAGCATTCTAAATTAATAATATCACTAGATAATAAGGAATAATTAATGAATCAGCTTCTTTTAAATATTTGTAAACTATTAGAAGTTCCCTTTCTCATAATGCATTATCTTGTTAAAAGGACAGAAGAATTCTTTTTTGCACATTTGTTATAGTACTGCTAGTTTATGACATTTCACGTTATAGGTATATATCTAGTTTAATATTATGGTAGCGTAAAGTTCAGGTTCAATGAGAAGATCAGACATCATTGAACAAATAATATTATTTACAATCATCTCTTCAATAGATACAGTCGTTCAATAGCAGCTATAGATGTGGACTGCACCTTTATTCTAAATTCCACTCTATCAAAAAAATCAGTAATTTCCCTGAAATCTATTAAGTTTGACTTCTTGTAAAATTCCTTCTTTAAGTACTGAAACTTATGAATGAAGTAGTTCATATATTAAAAAGATCTGTTGGTAGGTAAGGTATCTCTGTTATTGCTATCTGAGAGTATATTATAAAGATGGATTTACCAGTTTTCTGCTATGTTAAAGAAGGTCAGTAGGTTAATCTTTTAAATTATAACATTTAAGTGTAGTTATTTTTAATAAAAGTATGTATTACCTGTATGTATGAAAGAAGAGATAGGCATCATTATGTCTTTATTAATTCAGATTATACTCACTTAGTTATAATAATTCTCTGCCTACAGAAAGGTGATTACCATTACTGAAATTTAGCTGAACCTGTTTTAATAATCATTAGGTATTCAGTAGTGACTAAGTTTCTCTAGTTATAAGTATGATCAAGTAAATTAATAATGGTGTAGTCTTCATCTCAGATTGTAATTTATTAATCATTATTTTATGTATTTACTGTAAGTTTTGTTATGGTCTCCATTAATAAAATAAAATTTGTCTATTATATTATGAAAGTAACCTCTTCTATCAGTAAATATATTAGGAAAAAGCAGGGATTCTAAGTTCATGTCATACATTGAAATTGATATCTGTAACATTTCATTTTCTTAAATAAAATCTGCTATTAGTCTAGTATAATAAAATAAAAATGATGTTATAATTGGTGATAAATAAGTATTGCAGAATTGCAACTAATTGTAACATCATTTTTATAATAGAAGTCTTTATTGTAAACTTCATTTAAGAAGTTATAATTTGGAACTATTATATCATGTAGGATTATGGAGAAAGCATTTGTATCAGTTAAGATATATTTTGTACTTAAAAAGGATATATTTGCATTTGATTATTATTATATAATAACAGTATATCAGCAAAAAGTTAAAGGTAAGAATTATGCTGAGTTAACTAGAAGGTTGCTCTTTATAAGATTTCATCATGAAGATAATTATTGTTTACATTATTAGAATTATTTAAATCATTATTCAGTTCTAAAAAAGCTTCTAGAATTTTGGTATATAAGACGTGGACTCTAATATTATGTGAGTAGTTCATCATGCTAATTAACATTCTGTACTTAAAATAAGGATTACTATTTAGAGTTCTACCTAAAGAATAGTGTAAATAGATCAGTAAGAGGTATTTTCTCTTATGTAGCAAGACTGAGGTAATCTCTCAGAGTATAGGAGAAAGGTGAGGGAAAGTGAACTAGTAGATAGTTTTTTACAAGATTTGCAAGTGAGAACTCTTGGTTTAGGAATATGATTAGTAAGTATTAGAATTAAATGATAGCATAATATTAGAAATATATTACTGTATAAGATAGGTGATTGATAGATTATAGTGTATACAGGATGCTTTCTCTGAGTATAAAAGTTTATCACAGTACACATAAGCGATCTGGGACCAATGACCCAAAAGGTTATATTGAAACTGATCATATAATCTTTGTAATTTTGTAAGTTTCTAACATGAGGGTTAGTGTAATTCTAATTCTTGAGAAGTACTATTTTGGATAAATGAATTCGTATTTGTGAACATTTTAGGTATTGTGAATTTTAGATTATTAATGTTATCATTAATGGGTAATAGAATTTGAACATTCTAGTCTAGTATAATTTCATATTTATTATCAAATATGAATATATTATTCAGCCTGTAGTTCATGTTTGATATTTTTTATATATCTTTTTTTATGCTTTAAATTAGTATCCTTTTTTTCTTCTTTTATTTGATAAGATGAAGAATTCAGGGTTATTTATTAATTTTATTTTTTTTATTTTTTTTTATTAGTTATTTTTTTTTAAGTATTAAAAAAGAAAATGAAAAGTATTCAGATTTTTTCTTTTTTTACTTTTTATTTTATTTTATTAAATTTTTTTTCATAATATAAAGTCATATAATGTAAAATAAAAAAAGTTTAGCATGTGAATTTTTATCTGTTTTTTTTGCAGTTTGATTAATTGATAAACTATTTTTTTCATTATTTTTTTTATTGTAGTAATTTTTTTTTCAATTTTTTTTAAGTTTAATAAATAAAATTGTAAAACATTTAGTAAAATTATTATTGAGTATATTTTTTATTTATTTATTTTAAAATTTATATAGTATTTTTTATATATGTTGTTACTATAGAATTCTTCAATTCAGAATGGTCACATTATCAAGTTTCTACTCAAAATTTCTAACTATGACTTACTGCAATTAAGATGTTAGGATCTGCCTAATTCTTAACTTTACCAAATTTACGCGTTAGACTTAAACAAATCTATCAAGTATAAAGATTTGAAAGATGATATTATGAATAATTTAATTAAAGAATTTGGATGATGAACCAATTACAAATAATGTGTAGGGATCACGTCAGACTATATGAAGACACAAAGAGGCAGAAAGATATAAGTTTTAAATGATTCCTTTATTAATATTGAAACTCAATTGTTAATCCATAAAGAGTTACTTCGCTTTGCAAAGAGTTAATTTACAATATAAGCAAAAAGTCTATCTATTTATACAAAATTTCTTTTGTTACGGCTAACTAATTACTATGCTATAAACTTACTAATTTAACAAGATAAATTATAAGTAAAATAAAAATACGTAAAATAATAAAAATATAAAATATAATAAAAATAACGACAAAATTTAGAATATTAAAAATACATATAACACTGAATATTCTTAGACTTCATTTAATTTGTAAAATTAGGATTATCGTCAGTATTTGGAAAATCTTCAGGATTACGTAAATCTTTCGTATTTTTAGAATTTGCAGAATTCTCAGCATTTTCAGAATTCAGGATTAGAAGATCATCATACTGCGTCATCCACGTGACTTCATTACAATTGGTTAATTGCTCCGTTGACAATGCCTTGCAGGTGATGCATTAAATTGGTATTTAACCCATGTCAGAGGTAAAAATTGGAGATGTAATAATCTTTCAGACAATTTAGGTGTAGCAAACTTAAATGCTGTTCGAGGTTTAAGTGCCAGAAATGGAGGTAATCAAATTGGTAGTTTAAATACTGCTGGAGAATTTCAAGGTAGAGCGGCCGCTGAAATCGGTAGAATTGGAGCAGGAGTCACAACTGATGTTGATATTATTCCGAATGGAATATGGGATGAAGACTGGTCTATAGCTGGTGGTGAACTGTAGATAATGCACCAGTAGCACCTAATGCTGGAGGTGGTCTTCCTGCTGTTACTATTGCTCCTAGTATTAAGCTTTTATACCTGTTTAGAACCGCTTATACAACGGTTGAACACTTAAAATACATGGCAGTTTTTGGTCAACTCATGCAAGGTGATATGTCAGTTGAGCAATTCTCCACTAGAATTAAAAAGATTGATAAATTAGCTGAAATGACTCCTAAACAGCAAAAATAGCAATTTATTCATGATCTGCAGTGAATCAATATAATCTTCAAATGATAGCCAAATTTCATGATACTCAGGATAATATTACACAAGCTCTAGCTGAAGCAGAAAAATTTATATTATCTCAAAAGAG
>CAJVPQ010001558.1:0-17482 GCA_910591825.1 Funneliformis caledonium
CCCAAATCAACCAATCAAATTTGATTTTCCCAATATAATAGTTATTCGGCACGAAGTGCCGAATAACTATTAATTATTAATCATTAGTGGCCTAGATAGAATCAATAATAATTCATTAGAAAATAACATAATTTACAGGTTCGAACCTTGATCTTGGTCAAGTGCCAAGGTTCGCAAAAAATATTTGGAGGTTATTCTCCAACCAGATATTATAACCATGACTTTGGTGAACGTTTCGCTCGCTCCGCTGAATGTTTATTTGTTCTTTTGAAAATGATGATAACACGCAAAATATGAAATTAAGACGTGTAATTCCGTAGTATTTAATTGAATACTACGCTAATAATGATAATTTTGGATTTAATTTTAGTTGTGATAATTTATATACACAACACAAATAATTATTTATATTTAAGTAACACCACATAATTTAGTGGCAATAATAGTTATTACACAATCGAGGAAATTGAGCCCTTTAATATAACAGACACCAAAAATAACTTTTTATATATATTTTTTTTTTTTTTTTTTGCTTTTTAGATTTGTTTCTTATTTAGATGTAAACTAACCTTAATTTTGACATTCTATATAAATTTTTTATAACTTATTAAACATACACTATTATATTATATAACAATAAACAATACAAATATAAATGGATTCCCGTAACCATATATACCACTAATTAAATTATTTTTTTTAAAAAAAAAGAGATTATATATCAATCTCATCTCAATATATTATATATAACTATAGATACAAGCAATGGAAATAATACTCTTCTGATATAGAAGAACAACATTGTGATATTGATTGATTCACTGTTTCAATAGTCTAGGATATCTATAGTTCATTATTAGGAATAAATTACGACGATAAAAAATATTTAAAGAATGAAATTGAAATCACCTTTGTTAGCTAATATTAAAGAATAATGTTAGTTATGCAATAACAATATGTTGCAAAGTTAAATATTTCAGAAAGCGTTGAGTTTTCTTTAAAGGCGATAGATTATTGAAGATAAAAAACTCACAGGTTGCAGTACTGCGTAAATATCTCCCTAAAAAAAACTTCTGAATTTAATCAACTGACAATGTTGGTACAATTTCGGTACGTTAAAACGTACCAATGATGTTAAAAAATATGCATGAAAGTATGGAGAGATATGTTTATTTGTTGCATTTATAAAAGTTAATTATTTTAAATTGTCAATTTTTAAATATTAAATATCAGATCAGAAATTTTCGGTATAAAATAAAAAAATTTATCCGCTATGATTTAAATTAAAAATAAATTTCAAAACTGTACGTACAAAATCAGGATAATGATTTTTCATAGGGCTAAGGTCAAGATACTTGTTTAGCATTTCTTCAAATTACTGTACCTGAGCGATGGCCTTTTTATTTTGAAGGTTTACTATTATAAAAAATTATTTTGTGATTTATAACTCAAACAATGTAAATTTATCAAAGATAAATGGAATAAAGATACAATTTTAGATTTTAAAGCTATCAATATAAATATACATTATCACTTTATTGTTACAAGATGGTTAAAATATAATTACATAAAGATCAAGTAAATATTGTATTCACTATAATAATAAATTAACCTCATACATAATATTCTAACCATGATCCATTTCTATCGCAATTTTAATCTTTAATTTGGTTATAAATAGTTTTATCATAATTGAAATGGATTTATTCACATTCATATTGCAAATGATCACGTTCACCACATATGTAACATCTATTACAATTTTCAGAAGAATGACGTCTACCACATTTGAAACAATTATAACATTCAGTAGCAACGTGATCGAGTCCACCGCATTCTGGACAATTATTGCATTGCTCAGTAAGATGATCACGACTACAACATATGTCACAAATACATTTATTGGCAACATGACCATATCTACCACAGAGGTAACATTGTTGTGACAATTGGTAACGAATCTTCCCTAAAAATTCTGATATATCCTCTTTACAATAAGGCTTACCTCTTACATTATTGATGCCATATCTATTAATATATTCAAGGGTTTTCATTAATTCCAAATGTTTATTCTTGGTTTTCACCAACTCTTTGATTCCGGTTGGTCGATATCTACGTGTCCAGACTGAGCCACGTCCGTTTGAGTGTTGTTTATATCTAACGTCGATATCCATAGTTCTACCAATATAATATTTGTTATTTCGACATTTCAAGACATAAACAAAATACATCCCAAATGAAAGGTTTGAGGATACAATGTAAACTATTAAATGGATACGTTGGAAAACTATTTGCGTATATTCTGAAATATGTATGACCAAATGGAACTGTGTCTCCTCTTGAAATGGGATTTATTTTATAATACTAATTTATGGTTACATAAACTGATCATGAGATCACACACACATATCATATGAATCTATCCTTCAACATTTTAAAATTGGATATTAAAATTGGACGTGTAAGAAATGTTTTGTGTAACAGTAAATAAATTTAAATATGGTTGTACAATTTTGATTCAAAGCCAATTTTTATGAAACTTTTCATAAATATATAATGAATAAAAGTCATAAATTTTCTTTTGGATTAACAGAAAAAAGCCTTACAAAAATTTCTGTAATATTTTTTTTAAAGCATTGCTAAACCATTAAATAACTATTTTATGTAAATTAACATTAGATTCCCCAGTTTGACACTAATAAACTGGCTAAGCCCTTTACATCACAACAGGATTGTGGCGCAGTCGGTCTTTAATGTGATTAACCATAAATCTCGATCTTTTTTTTTTTTTAAAAAAAAATGGCTTCAAAATTCCATGCTGGACTTTCTCAAGACCTTTTATTGATGTTGAATAACGCAGATGACCATGATATAGTTATTAGAGTAGGAAAAGATCCAGATATAAGAGAATTTAGAGCACATTCATGTATTCTGAAAGCCCGTTCTCCTTATTTTAAAAGGGTATTGTCAGCTGAACAAACTACAAAAAATAATAATAATGTAAACGAGTTCAAAAAACAGAACATTAACCCTAATGTTTTCGAAATAATTCTAAAGTATGATATGTCTAAGAAATTTATAATTTTTTGTTGAAATAATTTTTAACATATCTAAATTTCTTTTTTTCTCAATAATAAATCAAGTTATATTTATACAGGTGTGGTGACGGATTTAACCAAACAATTTGGTGAAGATATTCTTGGACTTTTAGTTGCGTCTGATGAGCTGCTTCTCGTGGAATTATTAAAATACGTTCAAGATCATTTAATTGAGAAACAATCAACTTGGGTCAAAAAAAAATTTGTTCTTGTTCTTCACAAAGTTTTTAATCTTGCTAATTGTAAGCAACTTCAAGATCACTGTTTTGAATCCATCTGCGCAGATCCTTTACCACTTATTACTTCGAAAGAATTTCCATCACTTGATAAAGATATTCTTTACTCATTGCTTAAGCGAGACGACTTTTATATTGATGAAGAAATAATGATCTGGGATTGTTTAATTAAATGGGGTGTTAATCAGACTTCTGGTTTGGAAAGTGATGAAGCTAAATGGAATGATAGGGATTATGAAGTATTGAAGAGTACTTTAAAGCAATTTATTCCTCTCATTCGATTTACAGAGATTAGTTCTACAGATTTTTTTGACAAAGTTCGTCCGTATAAGCCTATTATTCCAAAAAGCATTTATGAAATAATGATGGAGTCATATATGAAAAATACTTTACCAAAAGCAACTACTTTACCATCACGAGTGGAAAAAGTTCAAATCGAATCGAAAATTATCAAGCCAAAGCTTGCTTCTATCATTATTAACTGGATGAATAGGAAAGATGCAGATGCTCCTCGTAACAAGGCAGATACATTATACAAGTTTAACCTCATTTATCGTGGTAGCCGAGATGGTATTGATAGTGATTCATTTAGAAGCAAATATAACTTACAGGCGCCAACATTGGTCTTAGTCAAATGTCAGGGATCGCAAAAAATATTTGGAGGTTATTCTCCAATCGAGTTTTATAATTATAATTATGGTGATCGATATGTTCATTGTACTGATAGTTTCATTTTTTCTTTTGAAAATAATGAGGATGCACAAAATATGAAATTAAGTCGTGTAAACTCGCAGCATTCTGATCATGCTATATATGATTACGACTATCATAATAATTATGATTATGGATTTAATTTCGGTGGACACACTTTGTATACACGAAATAAGACATTATACGTAGCCAATAAGGAGGGTTATTATGAAGATAATATAAAGGATGATAATAATTATACAATTGAGGAATTCGAAGCCTTTAGAATATTCAAGCAATTTTAAATATTTCATATGTTGTACAGGTTCTTCACTTTTTAAAATAAAATAAAATGTAATGTTTATATTTATATGAATGAACTATTAATCAATTTAATGCATTAAAATAATATAAAAAATGCGTTTTGCCGTGATATCAGTTTATCTTTTTATAATGGAAACAAGCTAAGAGAGACAAGCATTTGCATTCTTCAGACAGTTGATCAATTTTCAGACAAAAAATGATTTTACCGAAATCTTTAAAGAGAATCGTACAGAAAAAATTAAACAAGTCTGGTTTATTTTGAACGCATGGAAAATTTAATATTTCTAAAAATGGGTAAAATTATAAAAGACCGACATTAATTCATACATTATAAAAAAATTGTATAGGTATTGTAGAAGAAAACGTACTAAAATTTTGAAAAAGCAGGTACTAAGGTTATTTAATTTCTGGCACAGTTTTTTTGACATAAAAACTGCACAAAAGCTTTAAGGAATTTTTAAAAATTTGTTGAATGAAAATCAAGGGAAAAGTCAAACTTTAAACTTGTGGATCGGAAGTTATAGGTTTCTATGTAGTAAAAAAAGGATTGTTAGCCGTGAATATACTGTATATTGGTTATTAAAATGTATTCTAAAATTTTATTGTATTTTTTTTTTAAAAAAAAATCAATGCAAATAGACCTACCTGAATTCATTACATTTGTTGATTTTGTAATAATATCCGATTATCATTATTTTCTAAAGAATAACGTGTTCAAAAAATTATTTTATTATTATCACTACCTAATAAACCTTTTTTACACTGTTATTATGAGCAATGCCATAAACACCGTCATCAACTTCGTAATTAGTCGCGACTTAACCTTTTCATCTTGTAAAAGTATTACTAAGCCTTTGAATCTGCAGTTGTTATTTTTACCGAACATATGTTGCTGATGGAGAAGATGAATTCTAAATCCTCAGAAGTCCTATAAATGAAAGGTAGAATCAGTACATATATATATCTATCTAATATATTGATTCATCTTAATGCTGCTGATAACGTTTAGTTATATTTAAATGTGTGTCAAATTAATCCTTTTTTGTTAATTAATTAATTTTGATTGCTTTTATATATCCTTAAATTTTTTGATTTAAATTAGAATTGGTCGCTTCTTAAAATGGTTAAATAGTTTCAAAATATTCGAAAAGTTTATTTAAAATCAAAGCCAATATTGAGAAATTATTTTTTATTGAATGAACTTACATTTATATATATTGGGAATAAAAAAAAAAAAATTTGATTGTTCTTTTATCTCCGGCCAAAATTTCTTTAACCGGTTAATAACCGGTTAAAATTAACTTAGGCCAGTCTATAGACAATATTTTTGCAATCATATAAATCTTAATTCTGGCCGGAAATTGAATTTCGGTCGAGTTAAATTCATCTATTTTAACCGGTTAAAAAATCAATAACCGGTTAACCGGTTCTAATCTCTACGGGCTGGCGATTTTTCAAAAAATCTTGCGCCCTCTTTTCAATAAGTTCCTCTTCTATAAGGTGAGTTAATTTCTTAAGTTGTGCTCTTTTTTGATTTTTTTATTTTATTTATTTATTATTATTATTATAGACTAGGTAAGATTTTTTTTTTTAAAATCATTTTGTTCTTAAGTATTATGTTAAGATTTTTATGTTTTTCGTTCATTTTTTAAATCATTCCGTTTTTATTTTTTTTTGTGGTGTGGTTCAATCGCTTCGTGATTTATTTCTTTCTTTTTTTTATTACGATCCGATCGATGGTGTTGAGATCGACTCAACCTCCTGTTTCTAAATAATGACACGACTTTCTATAATCGGAAGATATATTACTATATTTGAATTGATTGATGATAAATATTTTATGTAACTCCTTTTTTTTTTTTTTTTTGTTAAAAAAAAAAAATGACTTCCAAATTTCATGCTGAACTTTCGCAAGAACTTTTATTGATGCTAAATAGCGCAGATGACCATAATGTAGTTATCCAAGTAGGAAAAGATCAAAATATAAAAGAATTTAGAGCACATTCAAATATTTTGAGAGCTCGTTCTCCTTATTTTAAAAGTGCATTCTCATCTGGATGGGCTACAAAAAATAATAATATAATCGAGTTCAAAAAACCGAACATTAATCCTAAAGTGTTCGAAATGATACTTAAGTATGCTCAATAAATTTGAAATCTTTTTGAAATTATTTTAAAACAACCAAATTACCTAATAATCTTCTTTTTTCAATTAAATTAAGTTACATTTATGCAGGCGAAGTAGATTTAACTAAACAATCCGGTGCTGATATCCTTGGTCTTTTAATTGCTTCCGATGAACTACTTCTCGAGCAATTATTTAACCATGTTCAAGATTATTTGATTGAAAAACAATCAACTTGGGTCCAACAAAATTTCGTTCTCGTCCTTCATACAGTATTTAAACTTACTAATTGTGAAAAGCTACAAAATTACTGTCTTGAATCCATCTGCTCAGAACCTTTACCATTCATGTCTTCAAAAAACTTTTCATCACTTGATAAAGATATTCTTTATGGTTTGCTTAAGCGAGACGATTTACAGATCGAAGAGATCGTGATCTGGGATTATTTAATTAAATGGGGTATCAATCAGACTTCTGGTTTGGGAAGTGATAGAACTAGGTATAATAATAAGAATTATGAAGCATTGAAGAAAACTTTAAAACAGTTTATTCCTCTTATTCGATTTTCAGAAATTAGTTCTGCAGACTTTTTTGATAAAGTTCGTCCGTATAAGCGCATTATTCCTGAACATATTTATGAAGAAGTTATGGAGTCTTATATGAAAAATACATTACCAAAAACAACCACTTTACCACCACGAGTTGGAAAGGTTCGGATTGAATCGAAAATTATCAAGCCAAAGCTTGCTTCTATCATTATTAATTGGATGAATAAAAAGGACGCAAATGCTATCCGTAGCAAAGAAGATCCATTATACATGTTTAACCTTATTTATCGTGGTAGCCAAGATGGGATCGATAATAATTCATTTAGAAACAAATATAATTTACAGGTTCCAACTTTAATCTTAGTCAGGTGCCAAGGTTCGCAAAAAATATTTGGTGGTTATTCTCCAATCAGGTTTTGCAATTATGATTATGGTAATCGGAATACTGGGTCAATTGATTGTTTTATTTTTTCTTTTGAAAATAATGAAGATACACAAAAAATGAAATTATGTCGGGTTAGATCGCAGTATTATATTTATGCTATATATGAATACTACGCTTATGATGATTATTATGGATTTAATTTTGGTAATGAGTTTTATTCGCAAGGTCAGAATTTATATGTAAGCATGAATAACGGTTATTATGAAAATAATTTAATTGAAAATAATAATGCTTACACAATCGAGGAAATTGAGGCCTTTAATATAACAAACACCAAAAAATAATTATATATATATATTGTTATTTCGATTTATTTTAAGTGTATTTTACATTATTCCTAAATAAACATTTATGGTAAACTAAGTTTTTTTACTTTTTAAAGATTAGCCATACTTATAAATAATCAATATCAACTTTAAAGATTCTATTCCGGTCTTTAAGTGAATTAATTCAAAGTTATACACTAAGTGCTTATAATTAATTAATTCTTTAAAACAAATCGCATTTTCTAAATTCAATTCTGTAAGTTTTGCATTTAAATGCTCAACTTATACACTTAATATTTGTTTTAACATACAGTATACAGTATTTTTAAACGATTTAGATAATAAATTTCTGCGTTAGATATCAGTAATATCTTGATCATTATGAAAACCAGATAAATAACTTAATTCTGCATGTGATCGCGAAATATTGTATTTGTTTCGAAGCACATATTCTGTCTAGGATTGCCTGTTATTTTATGCATGAGTAATGCAAAGTATGTGAGAGACGTGAGTGTAGCAATAGAATCCACATAATTATTGCTTCACGAAAAATGGAACGGATCTTTAATAAGATTAGTTTGTATGCCAAATTTTATAGATCTCAACGTATTGCACGGATTATGCTTTAGATAATTGTGTAAATTATTCATATGTAACTAAGACATATTATTTTTTTTTAGTAACATATTGGCTATTTATTGCTAAAGATACAAGCAAAAATTGGTTTCTAAATTTCTAATATTTATAAATAAAAAATTATTAATAAAATTATAAAAAAATTACTTGCACATTTTGTCAATTTCGCATTGTCATCATATTTAATTAGTCAATCAAATCCTGTAATTGTGTATCCTGACATGTAACATCTGGCTGCGTATCATTTACAAATTCTTCAAATTAAGCATTTAAGTTTTGCTTTTTATTAGTCTTTATAAATGGTTGTTTACTTTATGTAATTAAGTAAGTTTATGTTTACCGTCCTTTAATTAATATTGGTTTATGTTTTTATTCATTTTTAAATGGAACGAAATTTAGCTAATGTATACAAACGAAACGTAAACTATAATATTAACTATCTACGATTGTGTAAATGGCAAGTAATATACATATATTTGAATATTTTCTAAAAAGTAATATTCTGAATGAGACGAACAAAGTTACAATTGTACTTGGGAATTTTTTTTTTAATTTTTAATTTGATCACCTCAATTTTCTGAAATATATTACATTTTTTTTTCTTTTGTTCTTAGTACTGACTTTATTCAGAATAACAAATATCCGGTTATAACAGTAAATTTCAATGCTCTACAAAGTTAGCTCGAATTATTATATAGTCAACTTTTTTGAGCATTTCTTACAATGAGAAATGTTCGAGATACATCTAATAGGAGAAAATGATTTCGGTAACATTTCGTAATGAATATCTCGCTTCTTAATTATCAAAGAATAAAGTATAATTAATAATTTAAAAGAAATTAAAAAATATTTCTTGTGATATTCATTTCTTCTAAAAAGGAAATGTAAGTTTTTTTTTTATTTATATGTGATATTAAATAAACTTCTCTTTTAAGCAATTTAAGAAAAGAAGGCGAAGCATTTTAAGTCAGGCTGACATTACAGTGGCAGATTCATAAAGCTCGGGAGCTGGCTCCACTTATATGAAATTTTAAACACAACGTAAGATATGTAAACCGGGGTGTACTTACTGTATAATAAAATTTTATTATTTTGTGTAACATTTATCTATGAAAAATAAAAATTAACAGCGCGAAAGAAAAAATAAATATTATCTCAAAAAATGCTTGCAAGAAAAAGAGCGCTAAAGTTTATCTAGAACATTTCTCGCGATTTTCATTTCATTTATAAATTTATTATCTTAATTGGTGAAATTATTTATTAAATTTTTTTTCCAAATTTGGCCTAATACTATACAAAATATACAAAATCTATGTTTGATCTTTAAAACCGTTATCAATACAAAATACCTTCTTTCAAACCTAACCATATATATTCCAGTTTACGATACATTATGTAGCTTTTAACTCATTTCATTGAATTCATTTCAATCATATGAATTACATAAACCTGCAGTTTTAACTCAAAATTGTCGAGATTAGAAATTAAAAATAGAAATTCGTAAGTGCTCAAAATTCCGAAAGCGGAATGTCGTGATTACTACTTTTTTTTACTTATGTCATTGCAAAACTAGTTTGATCCCACGTATATTTTACACATTTTTCTGGCTTAATGCTTTACACGCTCATCAATAAAAAAAATAATAAATAGTATACAAAGATTATAAAATATTAATATTTATTAGTTTACCCAAACGTGTTCATATAAATATTCCTTACGTATTTAAGTTTGCGTAACACAGTGAAGGAAACGTTTAGGTGAAAATGTAAGTTAATTTACCTCCTATTTTACGTGACAAAAATAATGTATAAAATACAAAAAAAAAAACATGGGCGGTTTGCAGTAGAAAGGGAAGAAACTACAAAAAAAAAAAATTTAATTAATTTTACCGGTATAAGCTAAATATTATTTTTTTTTTTTTTTTGGTAAAATAAGTCCAGATTTACATTAAAACTCAAAATAAAAATAAAAATAAAAATAAAATAAAATAAAATAAAAAAATCTTTTGAGTGTCTCCCTTCCTACTGCAAAACGCCCATACTTTTCTAAGAGAGACCAATAAAGTTTATTTTTAAATCTCGGTAAATCGTATCGTATAATTGCAAACTCTACGAAATGATGTAAGTTTATGATTAAATGCACTAATGTTTAAATATCTTATAAGGGGTCGATTTTTATTATTTCTTTTTTTATTTGTTTTTTATAAAACAAAGGTTACTGAATAACTTGGGCCAAATTTAAAGTGATTACTAGTTAATCGAGATTATAAATTTTCTATTCTATTTAACGGCTTTCTAAAGATTTCTTATTTTTAGTAAGCGGAAGGATAATCGATGTGCTTATTGATACATCAGAGAATTCAAATTAGAATTCCTTATAAAGAAATTTTAACATAAAAAAAAAGTCTACTTGTTTTATTCAAAGATTCACATGAAAAATAGAAAATAACTTTATATTTATAATGTATGTTTTATACCAACTTTTATTTCTTTCTTTTTGAAATTATATAAATTAAAAGAAAAATAAGACAATTTTCATCGTTAAAACATTTATTTAAATAGTTGTCTGTATATTTTAAGTATCTGAACAATTGCTTCATTTTTTTAAATTGGGAAAAGTAATATGGAAACATATTTTGAAAACTTCGTACCAGGAAATTGTTATTAAAATTGTGTTTATTTAGCTGCTTAAATATTGTTACATTTAATATAATTCCGACCGAAAAACGATAATTTTGACCCAAAGATAATTCGGTTAGGGGATTTATAGCGGGTTTTCATTTTCTTTAATACACACACCTTCCCTTTTTCATCTTGCTTGCGCTATTTATATTCTCCGATTATATTATTTTTATTTTCGCAAATTCAATTAATTGGCATTTAGTGATTAGCATTTATTGAATTGATTAAATTTCGGAAGTGTAGAGGCAACACTTGATATTAAATTTATTATCATTTTTGCTTAATTAAAAACCTTCTTTTTACGAATATAAACGTTATACAACAGTCTTATTGTTTGTACGTGTACGGAATCGATCATGCTAATCGGAGTCAATGCTCCTTATTCAGATTCATTATTAAAAGATCGACAACATGACGCCACAAATGTTACAATCAATAAATACTTATTTCTAAATTCGTTCTATTTTTTTTTTCATGAACTTGTTTATTTTTTAACTCAAAGATATACAAAAAATTTTTTTTATTTTTCCAAAATGACTTCAATATTTTATCCCAGTCTTTCAAGAGATTTATCCTGTATGTTAGAAAATTCCGATGATTTCAATGTTACTATTAAAGTTGGTGAAAAGAATAATACAAAAGAATTTCGAGCACATACGCTTATTTTACGGGCGCGCTCTCAATATTTTAAAGTAGCCTTCTCGTCTAATTGGATTACAAAAGAGAATGATATGATCCTGTTTAATAAGCCAAACATTAATCCGAATGTTTTTGACATGATTTTAAAGTAGGCTATGTTAAAATGTATAACTTTATTGAATAATTTTTTTTTTTTTTTGTCCGATTATAAATCAAAAAAATCATTCAATGATTTCTTTTTTCTTTTCTAACTTTTAAGGTATATTTATGCAGGTGAACTTGATTTGACGAATCTGTCAAGTGAAGATATTCTTAGATTGTTAATCACTTCCGATGAATTATTACTTGAAGAATTAATCAAACCAGTTCAAGCTTACTTGATTAAAAATCCAGATGTTTGGGTTCAAAGGAATTTTGTTCTAATTTATCATCAAAGTCTTATTAATTGCAAAAGACTGCAAGATTTTTGCTTTGAACCAATCTGTGTAGTTCCAGAACCATTTTTCAATTCAAAACATTTTCTATCACTTGACAAAGATATCCTTTTCGACTTGCTTAAAAGAGATGATTTGACGATTGGAGAGATTGATATCTGGGATTGTTTAGTTAAATGGGGCATTGTACAGACTCCAAGATTGATTGAGAATTTTAATGAAACTGAGTGGAATCCAAAGGGACTTGAAGTCTTGGAGAAAACAATTGAAAAGTTTATTCCTCTTATTCGATTTACAGGTGGTGTACCTTATTTTATAACTCGTCCTTATAAAGCTGCCATTCCCTATGGTGTACATAGAAGAATTGATTTAATTTGTAATAACAAAATCTATAAGAAGGAAACAACTTTAACACCGCGATCTAGAACGAAATCAAAAAATCAATTCATGGTGGCTTCACAATTGACATTCCATTCTCTTTCGAGAGATCTTAATTTATTATTAAAGAAATCTGATGAATGTAATGTGATTATTCTAGTTGGGGAAAACCAAGATGCAAGGGAATTTCATGTGCATTCAGTTATTTTACAAGCTCGCTCACCATATTTTAAAAGTGTTTTTTCGTATAATTCCATGAGAAATAATGAAATGTTCACGTTTAATATACCTAACATCACTCCAATTATTTTTGAAACAATCATAATGTAAGTTATAAAATTTAAAATTCGTTCAATTATAATTAATTTTTTTTAATTTATAAATTTTTTCAATTTCTTTTTTTCTTTAAGTTATATATACACAGGTGAACTTGATTTGTCCAAGCTGTCAGATGAAAATATTTTTTGGTTGATCATTGCATCGGATGTATTCCTACTTCAAGAATTATTTAACTATGTTCAAGATCACTTAATTGAAAACCTTACTAGTTGGATTCATCAAAATATCGCTTTCGTTCTTAATACCATATTTAAAATTGTTGTCTGCAAGAAACTAATAGATTATTGTCTCGAAAGAATCTGTGAATATCCACAAACATTAATCGCTTCGAAAAACTTTGCATCACTGGATAAAGATATTCTATTTCATTTGCTTGAAAGAGATGATTTGAAGATTGAAGAAATTGAAGTCTGGAATTGTTTAATTAAATGGTGTAATGAGAATACTCCTGGGTTGGGAAGTGAGAATGTTGATAGAAACCAATGGAGTCAAGAGAATATTGAAGCATTTGAGAAAACGATAAGTCAATTCATTCCCCTTATTCGATTTGTGGAAATTTCATCTGAAGATTTCTTTGATAAAGTCCGTCCTTACAAAGATTTTATTCCTCGTAATATTTATGAAGAAGTTGCTGAATTTTATTTTAAAAACACCTTACCAAAGTCAACGTTGACGCAACCGCGATCTATAAATACTCAATTTGAAATTGAATCAAAACTTATCAGACCAAATCTCGGTTATATGATTGCTCAATGGATTGAAAAGAAAGATGTAGAAAACCTCTACCTTAAGAAAAAATATAAATTTAAACTCCTTTATAGAAGTAGCCGAGATGGAATCAGTATTGATGCATTTCGTACAAAGTGTAATAATCATGGTCCATGTTTGGTATTAGTAAAAAAACAATTCTCAACAAAAATTTATGGAGGATATAATCCACTTGATTTTGTTCAAGACTGTTCGAAAAAAAGTTTTTATAACACAAGTGAAAGTTTTATATTTTTGCTTGAAGATACAAAAGTGAAAATAAGTCGCGTAGTTGATACAAGTCGTGCAATAGTCGAACATAAACATTCTGGATTTAATTTTGGGGAAACTTTTTATATGGGTGATGAAAGTATTTTTCTTCGTTATAATGGTTCTTATGAAGCGAATGTTGTAGATTCAAGTAGATATACTAGTTTTACTCCGGAAGAAATAGAAATTTTTAGATTATTGTAAATTCTTTGTAATTTATTGTTATAGAATTAGAAGTATCTATGTATTTTTATAAAATAAATAACTAGAAAATAAAAAAATAAAAAAATTTAAATCAAACCAATATCAGATATATGATTCAGTTGACGCTATTCAATATCACGCTTTTCCCTATATTAAACTTATTAAACTAAGCCTAAGCCTATATTAAGATTTTATTTGTAACTAAAACCAAGTACTTTAGTATTCAAAAGAACTTTATTTCGTTGAAAATTTGAACTTTAAACATCATTTTTAATGCTAAAAAAGAAAAACATTATAAATATTTACAACTTTTTATTAGTCAAGATCCAAGTGGTTTTTACGTTTACAAGATTCTTTTGCTTTGTCAATTCTTTCAATATTTAAATTTTGCATAAATGAAGTATTGGTTTTTAATAAGGCCTTTTTACATTGGTTTTTTGAATATTATAAGGATTTTATTCAAACTTCAACGATGCTTTTTTAAATGATGCAGATGCAAGAAATTTTAAAAATTCTCTCTTCTGTGCAATTTCGGTTTAAATGGTAAGATTATTGAACAAGTTTATGAACATAATGGAATAACAACCGAATATTTTCTTTTTATTTAAAAAAAAAATAAATGAATAAATAAAGTGCTTCTAAGCTATATAGTGTTTGATTTAACTGATGGGACAAGTGCATAATTCAAATCAGCCAATAAATAAAATTATAATAATGCCGAATTATGCGTCTCAGGGAAATGATGGTCCGCGAAACGATGTATTCAGTTCAGTTCATTGCTTCAATTTCTCCGTAAGAGAAATTATCTTTATCGAACTTAGTTTGCAAAGATTGGATCACGTGTAATCTCGTAGAACGTCATTTTGTATCGTCTTGTAAGTAGTTCTTCGCATTAATATTCGATAATATCAATTGTTTTTGACCTCTTAAAAAATATGTGACTCTTAAAAATTTGGGGGGGTTATTAAAAAAAAAATTTTTTTTTTTCCGTTTAAGATTTCAACTTTAGTAGTCCAGAAAGCGTTAGGTTATCTTCAAAGCATTGCATCTAAAACTTCTTGAACATTAGTTGTTGACAGTGTTTTCTTTTTTTTTTTTGCATGTTTCCAGATTTTCGATATCATCTGCGCCAGATAGGGTGAGGACACCGAGTTGTTAGTTAGATGAAAAATTTTCAAAGTACACTTCTTCAAAAAGGCTTTACCCGACATTGAAAATATATTACATGTCAATTTTCATTTTTAATCAACGTCCACATAATCATCATTCAAAATATGTTGCCATGAAGAAGGAATAAAAATTCTTTATTAGGATGGCATATCTAACGATGGGAACAAGTCTTTAAGTCCTTTTACAAAAAACCGTAGTTTTTTTTTTTTTTTTTTTTTTTTTTTTATTACCGAATGCTTACCAACGCTGGCTGAATTTTTGTATGGAGAAATGCCAAAAAATTAAAATACGTCCACGAATAAATCTTTTTAAACGATAATTATTTATTTTTTCGTTTAATACAAGGGATGTTTTTCGCAATGTAAAAAATAAAACAAAATAAAATAAAAATAAAAAAAGTATTGCTAGTATGTATAAGTATAAAAAAATAACACATGTACATGAAACATGGAGAATAACCCAAAAATCTAATAAATCGTTGGTTTGCGCACACAAACTCATTACACTAATGTAACGTAATATATAAAATATATATAATTCACTAAACACATTATTTGAAAAAATCAATATGAAAATAATCAATTTCATAGCTTAATTGTACTCACTGGCATATTTAATCGTCCATTCCCGAGCATTAGCTTCATAACGAGAACGGTCCGTTCGATATACAAGTGCAATTTCCGGTACGAGATGATCATCGGGATTAGGATCAGTAAACAACGAGCTAATAGACAAAAGCATTTTAGACAGAGTAAGTGAAGGTGACCATTGGTCCCTTAATATATCTAGACTTATAGATCCGTTTCTACTTATATTCGGATGATAAACCACTGTTGAAAAACATATTTTTGGTGGTTTAAACGGATAATCTGAGGGAAATTGGACGTTAAGTTTAAATAATCCTCCGCTGTATGGAGATTCTGGAGGACCCATAATAAATGCTTGCCAATTCAAGAGATCATCTCCAATGGGACCAGCACTGCATGTTGACGGTGGGTCATGTATGAGGTCAAGTAATTCTTTATTGAGTCTTTTGAGTGACATCTAATTACAAAAGAGATGTAATTATTTTGTGAAGTGGAAGTGCATGCGTGAAAAAAAAAACTTTTGCTTTTTCCGTGAGTAAATGCAATGATATATGTCACACGAGTTATTTAGCCGATATCAATCTTGGTAATTTCTATGAAATAAACTAATTAATAAAAATAGTTGTTTCATTGCCGGTATAATTTCGCTTGTAGATTATTTTCGATAATTGTAGTTAGTCCTTTGTAGATAATTTTTGACCGATGCTAATTAATTTTTTTATATATATATGAGTTGGAAATCCTTAAAAAACTCAACACGGTCGCCCTTCTTACATTTGTATACACATACCTTCGCCATTTTGGCATTATAAATTTTAACTTTGTAACTTCGTTTATTTATTTATTTTTAAAATCCTGAATTTCTTATTATTTTTATTTTTATATTTTTGTATTTGCGCAATTTTAATATATTGACATTGCGAAAGTGAGAGCGCCGACTTTGAGGTAACTAATTACATCCAAATTCCAAACTTTAAGGTATTACCTATTTAAATATTTTTTTATATTCTTATATAACTAAAATAAAAATACTAACCTCCTATTTAAAAAAAAGCTATCAAATAATTATTATCATCAAATTCATTAAATCTAATATTAATTTTTTCTATACAGAAATCTAAATTAAAACTGTGGTAATCTTTTAATGGCAGCAGAAATACAAGCCAATTCAAAATAACAATCATTCAAATTAGCTTCTCCTCTTTCTAAAACTATTACAGCTTTATGTAGTTCTAAAACAAAAGCTAAAATTTTTAATTCATTAATAAAAGACCATGAACAAATGATACCTTTGACTTTATCATTATTTATATCATTCCAATGATGTTTACCATTTAGAGAAAGGTATTAATCATAAAGTAATTAATAATAATTTATTAAAATAATGCAGTTATTACAATACATACATTTTCTAAAACAGCGTTTAATCTAATTACATCACTAATACTTTGATAAGCAGTAGTCCTTCGCGTTTTACAATAAAGTACAATTGTATCATTTTGACTTCTATTGTTTTTATTAATTTACAGAACTTGCAACTTTATTTAAAAATCAATATTAATAAATTTATAAGCGGATAATTTAATATAATTTAAAATAAGATTAGTTGATTAATTACCTGCTTTAGAATTTTATAATAAATCTTTTTTTTTTTAATCTTTAGTGA
>CAJVPQ010001559.1:0-17479 GCA_910591825.1 Funneliformis caledonium
TTTTTTAATATTTTTATTAGATTTTTATTATACAAATTTTCATTATTTTATAGCTTAGCAAATAATTAATCACAGTAGAATAGTTTTATATAAATATATTAATTTTTACTTAAGTTAAAAATTAATTTACTTATAAATTTTAAAAACTTTTTTATGAGTTTTAAGTTATTAATAAAAGAATTAATTAAATCTATACAAATTACTTTTTTTTTAACATTATTTCTTATTTAAGATTTATTATAATATCTTATATTAATTTGTTTTTGAATTTGTATTATAAGTTTGACTGAATAAATCTTAAATTTTAAGACGTAATAAATTGTTAAGTTGATTTAAGTATAATAGATACCTATAGGACTTAGAGAAAATTCTAAGACTATAAACTTTTAATTTAAATATTAAGATAACTGAAAATGAATATAATAATTTTAATATATAATTTAATATAAAATTCTTAATATTATATTTATCAAATCTGAAATTTGATTTAACTTTATTGAATTTATAAAATTTATTTTTTAAATTGTCTAATAAGCAAATTTTTTTACAAACTGAAAAAAAAGTATTAATTTCTTAATAAAGTATTAAATATAAATTTAGTAATATAATAATTATATGAAAAATATAATTTAGTATATATTTTATCAAATAATTCAATTTTAACATTAAATTTAAAAATTTATTATAATAATTTTTGGAAATTTATGTTTTCAAATTAATTAAATCACTTTACTATTATAAAAGTTATAAAATATTTTAATAAGTCATGAAATTATTATAATTAAAGTTATTTTACATATTAAATTTTATTTTATAATATTCTATTATAATTTAAAGATGGTACTGCAACTAGTTGCAATTATGTGATACTTATTTGTTACTGGTTACAACTAATTACAACTCAATTTTTATTAATATCGCAACTATTTGCAATTCTATGATGCTTATTTATCACTAGTTGAACTAGTTGCAGCATCATCTTTAATTATGATTAATATTATTAAAATTAAATTTTAATAAGTTTGTCAAAGATTTATAATAAAATTTTTAAATATTAAAAATTTTAACTTATAAATAATTTTAAATTTTAATATATAATTAAAAAATAAAAATTATTATAGTATAATATATATTTATAAATTAATTTAAAAAACTTTTAATTTTCATAAAAGTTAATCAAAAGTAAATAAGCAGGCAACTTTATGTAAACCCTATAATTTAATGGATAATAAAAGATATTTGTTATAAATAAATAATTTAATCACAAGCTTAAATAATAAAAAATAGCTATTTTAATTGAATTTTAATTAATATATCGCATAAATGATTTATTTTAATAGATAGAAAATTAGTAAATAAATAAATTTCTTTAAAATAATTGATATAATAAAATAATAAAAAATAAATATAATATAATCAACAATCCGTTTTTTTTTAAATCTAAAAATAGATTTTGGAAATGATTTTCATGATTAATCTTCTGTCGATAATGATCAACAAAAATAATCGACATTTTCAGTATATTTTACTTTATAACAAATTTTGATTGAAACGATTTCTAAATAAAGATAAAACAAAGTCATGGTTTGAATTGACAGTGGAGAATCATTATGAGTTTGATGAAACATTCATTATATAAAATGATAACCAATAACTGAAAACGATTGATTATTTTCCAAATGATGCAGAATAAGAAGTTGAAAAAAAGTTGATTGTAATATTCTTCTAATGCAGGATGTTGAAGGTAATGATCGTCCCGGTGGCATCATCACACGACATACCAACCTTTGTAAATGTTATTTAAACATATAGAACACGTGTCACCATTTCTTTTTTCACAAATATAAGTTATACCCATATTGAATTTTGAAAGAATTATGATGACAATGATAACAAGATGATAACGAGATGATTAAGAAGAGGAACGAAAAAAAAAAAGAATTTTTTTTTATGACGCTATATAATCAATTACTACAAAAAAAGAAATGTGTTACATTCAAGAGTTTATTTTGGTTGCATGGAGGTAAAACGTTTCCAACATAACAATAAAGGGGACTTGTGTTACTGTAACCGTTAATATATTGAGTTAGAAATTTTCTTACCATGTACTCCTTAAAGCATTTTACAAACCTGTTACATGATATATCCCAATTTGCGAAACTTTGGCAAAACAAAATTTGTATTTTTTATTTTTATGCAATTAATAATCCTAAAAAGAAAGAACTGCATGAATATAACGAAAGTATACTTGACAAAGAACCAAAATTTCATTCTGATAAACATCAAACGTCGGAAACTGCGGGCAACCAACCCGACAGCCCGAGAAAGGACAATAAAATAAAACTTTCCTGGATCCTTGTTCTTTTATGACTATTATAAAACTAAAATAAACAATCAATAGTGGGGATCATTGTATTGGTTGAAGATCCCTCTCCCAATAAGTTTGATGTTAAGGTTCCTAAGTTAAGGTATCTTCAAAAAAATTTAAAAATTAATTCTCTTGTTGATCTCACCTAAATTTAATACATAAGCACGCATCGTCTTTGTTTTGGATCATGTTAATTTTTGCGATTTGCACATTCTTTGTTAATTCACGCTTGTTTTTTAAAAATCACGTCATTTTTATTAAACCCATGCATGGAAATTATTATAATATACAAAGTGAAACAGTCCTAGGTGCACGATATTAATTATCGTATTGTATCCCCTAAAGTAATTTTTTTTATTTAATTTTTTTTTATGTAGGTTACTAATTCTTAAATAAGCGTAATATAATTTATTGTTTCTTAATATTCTCACCTACATTAATAATGATATATAATATAATAATAATAATAATGAAAAAAACAAAAATAAATAATTCACGAGTCGGTAATAATAATGAGTTCATAGCGGAAATGTTGACGTCAAATTTTAAAACAAAAAAAAACAAAGAATCGGGAGAATAATCTCTAAAAAGAATTTAACTATCTAGAAGATCTCAAAAAAAAAAAAAAATTGTCGCGTATTTTTTTTTAAATTTATCGATGTAACATTTTATTCCTTGCTAATGGCGAATAATAATCAACCCTTCGTCTCACATATTAAAAAAAAAAAAAAAATTCAAAAATATCCGAGATATTATTTCTATTTACAGCTATGTAAAACCTATATTTAACATTTATCTATAAAAAAAAAATGTGTATAAAATTCATAATATTACTTATTTACGTTTGTAAGGCTGTTAATCAATTGCTCGTTTGGCCATGCGTTAAGAAATTCCATATTATATGCTTGTAACGAGTCATTTTCATAAAGAGCATTTAAATCATTAATATCGTTGACGGAACCTTGATCGTTAAAAGATGGTAAGGTAGTTAGTTGATCGTTATAAATGTGAGAATCGTCGATTGATGAATAATATAGCTCTGGTTGCATTTCAAAAGGAAATATAGATGTTGTTGGTAAAAATTCATTCAATTCTTCATTAGAAGAATCCTCCGGTGTGGATTCATGTTGATTCCCGTCAAAAGAAAGTGTACTGGTATTCATTGTGTTGTCATCGAAATAATTCATCATGATTATGTTATTCTCGGATGATGGTTCATTTTCACATTTCAGGGTGATGTAATCTGTCGATGTTGAGTCTGTTGTGTCATAATACTCGGGTTCGGCGGAATTATCTTGTTGGATTTGTATTATATGGGAGGATGCTGATGTATCTTCATAAAACTTTATTTCGGTTGATGGAATCGTTGATAATGGGCCCTTTTGTAAAATCCCAGGAGTGTGCTTAAAGATTTGAGGCATTGGTTCCCACGGTTTGGGATAACGTTCCTCCACTTCTTCATCGCATCTCGAATCTTCAATATTAATAAAATCATTATTGACGTTATCTTTGATATTATTTTTATTTTTACTTTTATTTTTATGCTCCACGTTTTCCTTTGGTTTCGGTTGATATTTGTAATTTGGAAATAAGTCTTGATGAACGAGAGCGCAAAGGGTGGATAATATGGTGTAATTATTTTTAATTTGATAGGATTCCGATTTCCACCAAATTCCTGCGATTTTGGAAATATCTTTAAAATCCGCGTTGGGATTTTCATTTCTGATTCTAGTTTGTAAATCTTTACGGTAAAGAATGAATGCGTTTTGAGGGCGAGTCACCTTTCCCTTTTTCCCGCTTGTCCTCTTACAAGGGGAAATTAAATCTTTGAGAGGAATGTTTGTTGGAAAGACGAATCCCTCTTCTTGAGTTATCTTTTCCAAATTTTCTTCAATAGAACGTTTTAATTTGGCTTGGAATTCTGGTGTATCGAAAAGATGAATTTGCCTACGATTCTTTCTCTGTTTTGGCTGAGAAGATTTTTTAGAAGCGGATGTCTTTCTTCCTTTAGGCATTTTTATTTTTTTTATTTTTTTCGATTGTTCAATCTAATGAATTTAAATAAGTTTTTTTCTCTCTCTCTCTTTTGGTGAGTGAATAATTTAGAAATTAGAAATCTTCCGTTTTTATACTTTCCAGGAATATATACTGTATATTAAACGTAGATCCCCAAAAAGGTGGATCGTCCTGGGTTTAGAATTGCGCGTTTCAAATTTTTAATATATTATAAAAATATGTTTCTCAATTTTGAAAACAATGAACAAATTTCCTTGTAATAGGGATTGTTTTTTTTTATATACATAATAAAAGATGTTTGATTGGAAGGAGAAAAAAAAAAATCGTTGTTTTACTATCAATCTGTTTCAAAGAACCGAAATAAAATAAAATAAAATAAAAAAAAAAACCAAAAAAAATCCTACTTGATCGATTTTTTTGGGATCAATTACATCTAACACAAATTTATTTTTTTTTTTTTCAAAAAAAAAAAAACGGAATAAATAATTTACTCTAGATTAGGTAGATTGCTCGCGCATCACGACAGGATATTCAGGGAAGGAAAATTTTTTTCAACATTGTCGACAAATTATATCAATAAAATGTTATTATTATTTTTTTTTTTTTTGATAAATTTAACGTCCGGAAATTAATCCTAAATGGCGATAAACGAATCAATCGGAGCTTTTAATAATGTCATTACTTTAAAAGAGGAATAAAAGGGCAACGGGTTTTTAAGACGCAAATCAATATTTGACAATATTAGTAAGATCGTTTAAAGATTGTTCGTTAGGTAAATATCGAAATACATACTAAAGAATGAGAACGAATTGATTGGTTCCGTTAAGAACTTTATTTTATTATCGGGACTAATTTACAGGATTGAAGCGGGTTTCCCGTGTTGACATTTCTTTATCGGGGACCGCACGAAATTTAATTTGTACCAAATTAGGGTTTTTTAATATGATAAAATTTTAGACTTGAACATTTCAAAAGCTTGTATTATTCCGAACCTATTTTTATCGATAATAAACATTGGAAACAAACCCTTCATGGTATAGATAAACAAGTTTTTTTTATTTTTTTCCCGAAATGATAGAAAAACATTTCTAAAATTAACAATATCCTCTCCCGCTCAAATTCACGTTTAAGGAATCCAAACAAATTTCGCCACATCTCGAAAAGTGTTTACATAATGTAAATAATGTACATATTTTGCTAACTTAACGGAACAAAACATTCCAATCTTGAAACAAATTCTAATTATAGTTTTTTTTTTTATCTTACTTTACTTTATTTTTGTTTTATTTTTTATTTTATGCTAAACACCCCCGGAAAACGTATTTTAGATATAGGTGTTTTAGGTAAAATATACGAAGAACAAAGGGGTCAATGACAAAGAGAAATTAATATTGTGCGGTCTAATAGGTATGATTTTCATTTAGATTACCGATGTGCGATTATGATATGTGATGACGTAACAAACACGACGTTACGCTCACGTGACACAGAATCCGATCGATCATTTTATATTTATATTTTATTTATATACATTCACATACAGTTATTTATTATTTATCCGAATAATATATTAAGTAATGATTGATTTATTTATTTATTTTTTAAGGGTAGATAATAATATGTAACATTTTTTCTTTTTATGTATCGTATTATTTGATGTTTTTATTTATTTATTTTATTTTTTTCATTCAAATTATTTCGAAACATATCTTATTAAACTTTGTTCCTCCCAACGTGGTGGTTGAACTTTTTTTAGAGGCCAATCAGGGTAATATGGGTAGAAGATCGATAAACATTCCTGTATAGTTTAAAAATAAAAATAACTTGTATAAAATCTATCAGGCAACAAACAAATCGAAAGTCTATTTTTAAAATGAAACGGTGACCCTAAATTTGTCTAGTTGAACGATCTTTTTTTTTTTTTTTTATATTTATTTTTAGAATTGCGGTGGCGAATTGCGAACAACCTTTTCAGATTGCATCAATCTTACAAAGAAAATAATATTAAATTATATCTATAAAAAAAAAAAAATTTGTTTATTTTAATTCTTTAAATTCTTTAATTAATCTTTTACTCAAATTTAATATCAAACTGTTAACGACAAAGCATAAAAAGTTTCATCATGTTCTTTCACGTTCTGAAGGTTGCTCCTCAGCAAGATGATGGTCAACCCACAATAATTTTCCATAAAGAATAAACAATAGCAATTTCCATATTAATGATTTCATGCTAGTGAAAACTTTTTACCATTCATTATGCAAGATAAATTTAAAAAAAAAAAATTGCGACGTACGAGTGAATTACAAAGAAAACTTTCTTACCAGGTCAGTGGCAGCCAGGATTTGTAATACATTATTTTCGGGTTCCATACAGCATTGTTCCTAAATGTAAGTTAATTTGTTTCTGATTGTGCCTAAATATGTCCGTGTTGGATGCCAAATTTAATCTACAAGGGAATAAATCTGTGTAATGTAACACACACGCTTGACGGTTCAATGATTTACCCTCCGGAGAACTGCGTCGATCCACCATCGATTTTCGTTGTCGGACCTTTAAAAAGTCATAATAAAGTCATAATGATTCATATAACTGGTCAAGGTTCCGCTTTCATTTCTTTTTGTCGTTACAATTATTTAGCGTAAACCGTTTTCCCGTGAAACATTTTTTTTTTTTGTTTTTGTAATTTTTTGTATTTTTTAAGAATGAATTGTGAACTTTTTGGTTGATTTTAATGCATCCAATATATTCTTTTGTTCCATTAAAACGTTACGTTTGTTTTAAAAGCGCCCTAACTACATTATTATGATTTACACGTATCTATGAAACCAGCTTACGTAATTGTTGTGCGATTTAACGAACAGCGGACCTGGTTCCCATTTACATATTTACGCGCGAAAAACATAATAATATCCCGGTGAATCTTATTCATTTTGAATTGATGACAATATTTACATAAAAGATAACCATTATTTCTTGAAGAGTTTTTCTTTATAATATTGCCTTTAATGGCTTTAATGATTAATGAATTTTATTATTATGCTATGCAAAATGCTACTCTCTGATGATCCATTCAAAACAATGAACATTATGAATTAAAAAAAAAAAATAATCGATTAATAATCCCAATCCTATTAAGACCCATTCCATTTATCTATCCTTCACTTCGGGGAATCTTGCCAGAAAAGTACTCTTTGGGAATAAATGGTTGAGAAAGAACCACCGATCGCTTATATAAATTGCACAATTACATATATAGAAACTCGGAAACTTTTAGTAGACAGCAATAAAGTACAATCCTAACGAACCCTTTGTACCTACCAATTTCTATGCGTTATGAACCATCAATACTATCGATTAAATTTCATAAATTATTAATGACATGATTAGGTCAACGAAATCCCAAAGTCGAATCCCATGGAAAACTTTTCAATCGGGTTGATTCAGCGAAAATCATCGACCAGAGAAGAGGCGGATTTGAACTTTCATTGTAAGTAATGACATTACCAATAACCTTTCAGAATAAAAACTGATGCCGTTTTGGAAGAATCCTCGGGCGTTACAAGGTGAGTGAACTAAAACACCTTAACGATATAACATTTTCCCCTCAGGTTTTAAAAATTCAAATTTAATTGCTGGGTTATTTTTACTTTGATTAGTAATGCATTTTTTATACTCGATCATTTGACGTTATTGATGGAAAGAAAAACAACAAGTATATATAGCATTATTATATAATATGAGATTATGCTGATCGGCATTTCTTAAAAAAAAAAAAAAAAAAAAGTGTGTTCCAAGTCAAATAAAGTTTCTAAGCGATTCCGTCTTCAATGAAGGAACCCATACTTGCTGAATTTGAAAAAGACATTTGCAAGGACATGGACGAGGACAATAGCGAAGTTTTAATACAAAAAGCACTTCCCGTTTCCGAAAAACCTTTACCACGTGATAGACCTCCTGCGACTGGAGAAGAATATTTGCGTATGGTGAGGTTAGAAGCTATAAAAAGGCCTACGGTTGTTAAGACTAAAAATCCAATAATTCAGTCTAAAGGAGTTAGAGTGGCGAAATGGGTTAAAAGAGGTTGGGAAAATCAAACAGAATATGATGATTTTGATCAAAATTCTAATAATTTTGTAAAAAAAGAATGGGAAAATAGATTTTTAACGAGATTTGATTTAATCAGAAAGGTACGTTCTTTATTAATTAATTTTAATTTTTTTTTTTTTTAATATTATATATATATAATTTAAAATTATTTCTTTTTTTTTTTTTTTTTAATTTTAATCGGTCGCGTTAACGCAAGGGATTAGAAAAACGACGGAAAATATTTGGATCGTCACGAAATAAATCACCAATCAAGCTACCAGCGCGAAATGATGAAGATGGATGGCTTAAATTTTGCTATGGAGTAAATTCGACACATGAATCGTTGAATTTGGCAGGATTAGAAAATGAAGGTGATATAGATGAGATGACTTTGCCGCTTGTTAGTGTCGTGTCAAAAATAGACCAGGTATGAAAAAAAGAGATAACACTTTTCTTTTTTATTACTGAAGTTAAAATCATTTACATTTACAGATTTAAATTCAACGTTGCATAGGTTACAACAATCACGCTGCTTTCATATCATCAAAAATGGATTTCTAATGGGATCACAATTGCACAATCCCAATGGCTCTTCGCGTTGCTTGCACGTATTGACAACCTCTTGATGCCTAATCAGATGGCAATTTTGAGGCAATTGAGTGAGAAGTGCATTCAACTTCGGCAATTGGTAACGAATTCTTATTTACCAAATGTTTTAATTAAAAAAAAAGACGAGGATTTTATGCTTATATATATTTCTGACTTTTATTTAATAGGCAGATGAGGAAGACCTTCTTATGTTGGCTTCCTTGAATATAATTATTACTATTGTAAGAAAATATTTTGGTCAGAAAGATTTAAGGTAACACTATATGTTAACTTTCTCGAGGAATATTAATATACATATACATATACATATATAATATTCAGAATAAAAAAAAATCTATTCATTAAAAGTACAATTAATTCTTTGAAATATATTATACACTTTAAATATAATTTGGAGGAATGGATCAATTTCATCATTCATCATTCAGCATTCTCCTCTCTCTCCTGTATTAAGTTTGTCGGAATATTATTTACTTCTGTATGCTAATAATAAAAATGATTCTCGAGTTATTATAATTTGATGTCGCGTAATTAAAAAAAAGAAGTTTAATGGTATCATACCTGTTCATACATGTTATCTTTTAATATGATCCAATCATCCCTCACACATATTTTAATCTATATAATTTAAAGGACAAAAAAAAAAAATTGAATTTCCACTTACAATTTCGAAAATTAAATCAAAGTAATTATCTTACCTTCAATTCAAAAATTGCACTCACAGGCTTATGATCACTTAATGCAATTTTCATATGACTTTTATATCGGAGTAATTTACACCATTCATTATCCTGACTTCTCCATAATATTCTATCCGTCCATGCAGGAGTTCTTTTCTTTTCGCTAAGTAGAATTGTTTTATCATCAACTTTTAGTGGTATAAATCAAAAACATTAAAAAATTGATTTAAAGAGTTACATTAATAATTACCTAGTGTCCCATTCATTTGTTCCAAAATCATACTTATAAGTAGGAAGAAAGGTGATTTCTCCTTCTTCAAATCCATTAAATGCTTGTTTTTTATCTCTTTGGATGTTCAGCTAAAAAAAAAAAAAAAAAAGGATTAAAACCTAATGTTATTATAATGAAAAGACCATTTATGGAACATACCTGATCAAACTTCAATAATAATTTTGTCTTATTTCCTTCCAACATAGATTTTACCTCAGGTTCTGATAACATGTCTATTCGATAATTTAAATCTCCCATCCAAATCAAATGACTGATAATATGTCAATATCTTATAAGGTCATGTGGGATCATGTTAATAAAATAAAAATGACTTACTCGTTATCAAATATGGGCATAACCTGACCCGCACCTACTTTATTATCGTTAGGCGCTGTGCTTGTATTTCCACTAATACCTACCATCCCTCCCATACCAGCAACTGCATTTTTGGCATATGGGGGTATATAATCACCAACCCAACCATATAATGATGAATAACCTTCACTCATATTAATAGGAAAAGTGATTCGCTGACAGATATCCAAATAATCCTGATTCCTTCTTTCGAGTCCATTAGGATCAGCTGCTAAATGACAATTTACAAAGCATAGGTATGAATCATAAAATCGGAATCGAATAGCTACCCCACCTTTGTTACCCTAAATAAAAAAGTTATTCAATTAGTAAAGGACTTTCCATTCAAAAACTAAAAAAAAAAGAACTTGAGAAAGAAGGAAAGAGAGGGTCACACAAACAAAATTTGCGCATTTGAATGCCTCCCATATTGTGCTTGCCTATATTAATTCATACCATCATGCCCATTAACCCGACACCGACACAATCGGATTTGATCTCTTTAACGTATGGCGCATGTACTTTTTTCACTAAGACTATAAGAAGCATTCCGATCAGTTGTTTTGACATGATCTAAATCGAATATAAAAGTTTCACGATTAGTTTCCTCATGGGGTATTCTCCAAATTTTGAAATTTTAAAAAACAAACTATTTCAATCACTTTATAATAATCGAATAAAAATATCTTTGGTAGTAAGGTACTAAATGATAAGGAAAGACTCATGCATTACATGAAACATTAACTTTTAGCATCAATGCTACCAAATGCTTAGTTAAAGTGATATCAATCACCTCCAAGTGAATAAAATGTTTATAAAAAATTTATATACCTTCCAATAATTATCAGCTTTATCACCTAAAGCTTGCAAAACAGCGGTAGTCCAATTAGATTCTCTCGTACCATCATATACCAAATACGCTTCTACACTCAGATCTAATTCTTGAAATCTACAATTGTGATGAATTGATGATTAGTTTATTGACTAATTTAATCAAACCTATATGTAGTCCCTATAATTTACTTTATATTATACCTCGCTTATTTTTTTTTTTTTTATTTCGAAAAGTTTTCGTATAATTTGGTGTGAAAATAACAGGGGCATAAAAGCAAAATTTTGCTATATGATCACAAGGAAAATCGATCAATTGTGATTTTGATAATTGAATACATATAGGTTTGATTTAATTAGTCTCATCAAATTATTACAATTTATTCTAATTAAATCAAAAAAGCTCACCCAATGGCATAAATATCGATATCGTAATCACATTGGAGCCAAGGTGAAAGAGATTCTGTCACGTCTTGTCCGCTAACATTGAAGGTTCCAGAGAACACTCTAGTAAATGAGTAACGAGTAAATTTTAAAAAATCGAAATTCGCGAGAAACAGTATTAATAACTTTTAACATTACAAATTAAAACTTAAATATTTACCGTATAGTTTTCAGTTCTAAAATGTCCTGCTGTAATTTTATTTCTTGAGTTGTAGGATTTTCTATTGAATCACTCATTTATTCGGTTTTTTTTTTTTTTGAATAAAAAAAAAAAAAATGAACTTATTTGTTGCGTTTTATCTCTGTATCACTTACCTTTCCAATTACGTCTTTCGTTATAGATAATAATTGTGTCATTGTTTTTTTTCCAGCCAATACCAGTATTAAATAGGGATCTGTATGTTAATCTTTCGAAAAATGATTTTATTAACATTAAATTACAAGGCTTTCGATAGTTTTTTTTTTTTTTTTTTTAGCAATTGTTCTTATTGAATTGTGCCTAATCAACAATATATATTATAAGAAATTTTAAGTACCGCTAAATATTAATGGAAAAAAAAAAAAATTTTTTAAAAATTATTTGTACAAATAATTTACAAAGAGAAATAATACAAAAAGAAATAAATATACGTAAAACAAAAGGAAAAAAACAAAAGATCAATCCTTAGTTATAAAGAGATGACAACTAAATTATTACAAAATTTTAAGCTAATCATCCCTCAAGTTATCTGGATTAGTAACGCGTAAGGGCGATTTCGGAACAATCATAAAGTTTGTTTGTTGAATGTCAATACCCATCATATTTTCTTCTAATGCTGCAGAATAATCTTTATCATGAGAACTACTCTCTATAGGCACAGCAAGGCCGCTGCCCATGCTTGGCCGAGGTAATTCTTCAGCAGTGGAACCTGAAGGAACGCCAAATGTTTTTGTTTTTTGATTTAATGTTGGTTTCTTTGCGCACCAAAAGATATTAAATTTATTTGGTTTTTCTTGATTTGAGGTTTGTTCTTTTATGCTCGGATAAGGTGCTGCATAAAAGGAACCTTGCCTTTTTTTACGATGAAACCAAAATAAACCGCCTACCAACAAAAGAAATAATATCGTTCCTATCGTTGAGCCAACTATTATCCCGGTTTTTGAAGCTTTTACTTTTTGTATCGGATCATCGTTAAGAGGGTACTTTGTTTGGGTAAAATCCAAATTTTCTGGGGAATAACTTTCTTTCCACGTATAAGTGATCGTATCTAATGAAACGACGTCAAATCCATTCTCTATTTAGTCACAATGCTAAATTCAACCAAAATAATAATGATAATACAAAAAAAAAATAATCCATTACCAAGGACATAAATATTATTATCTGGAGTATCATTCGCTAAAAAACCTATTAAATATTAACGAAAGAAACAAACAATAAAGTATAAATGAAATATTCAAGTGAACTTAAAATACGCGAGAGAATTTAAAAGCGAACATACCAAACGCAACCAGCATATTAGTTCCAATCATCGTAGCAGTGTGAGAATATCTTCCTGGTGGTATAGTGCCCTTTGCTTTAACCACGTTCCAAGTGTAATTTGGTTGTGTGGTTGTATCCAAAACCGCGATATCATCAAATAATCCAAGATAATCTTGATTCACACCACCATGTATGATTACCTTACCATCATGTGCTACAAATTAAAAAAAGATACTTTCTTAAGTTGAACCTAATATGAATATTATTCACTAGATTTTAACTACCTACTTCCTACTGCGGCATGATCTCGACGTGCCGAAGGCAAAGTGCCAACTGCAGTCTTAAAGTAAAAAATTTTAAGGTTCAATTATAAAGAATTTTTTTTTTAAAAAAAAAATCATTTTCTTAAAATTTACGATACCTGAACACTCCATATTTCTTTTATTGTATCATAAACGTAAATTTGACTTATGTCTACTAATTTGTCCTTGGAATACCCTCCAATCACATACATATTACCATCCGGAAGAATTGTTGCCGTGTGATGAAATCTTCCTGATGGCGTATTTGGATCTACACTTTGGATATTCCAGAAATTTATCCTGGTATCCAACTTGAATAAATCTTGAAATTGAACTAATGCTGAAACCGTGATGTCGGACACATCAGGTATGCCACCAAAAAAATAATTCATGGAATCATTTAATCTTGTAACAGCAGTGTGTTCTTTCCGTGGTGTCCCTAAACTTAAGTTGGCTTTATACCATTCAGGTGATTCCTCCAAAGTATTGTAATAAAATAATGGATTTTCGGGTACAGGTTCATTAGGTGTATTTAGATATTCGCCACCATATAACACTAAGAGTTCATTTTGTGATCCACCTATACTAATTGTATGGTACGCAACTTTTGGGCCAACAGAATGTGTTGCCCACGCTGGATCTGATATTGCGAAAGATTTTGAAACATCGAGAATAAGGAGTTGATTTGTATACTCGAGATCATTTTTCGATCCCGCTTTTCCCCCATGAATATATAATCTATAGTAAATTGAATTAAAAGGAGTAACATCAGATCAATCTTTTATTCAATGGAAAACCTGGTTAAAATTCAAAAAATTCAAAAATAAAAAAACCTTTACAGAATGAATATCAATTGATAAGTGAATTTTTTCTGTTATCATTTTGTTTCTATGTAATACCTACTTGTTATTTAAAAGTACAGCGCTATGTCCCCATCGGGGTTCCGGTAACATAGCCTTCACACTTTGTATCGAAACGATGCCTAAGGATTCTATTGTAAATATAGTTAGAGTACCGGCAAGCTTATTCTCGAACAGCTTGAATAATGCCATTACTTTTACGGTACGTCTTCGAAAAGTAGAAATAACCAAATTTCATGAACACCGTGAATATTTTTATTATTTTATAGCAAAATATATAAGGTCAAAAGACAAAAAGAATAAGGGGTAAAATGTAGTGGTTGGCATATCGATTAAGGTATACGAAAACAAATTACCAACGAAATATAAATAGCAATAAGATCTTCTAATCGTGGAACAAACTTGATTAGATGTGATTTAAAGAAATTTCATGATGACGATTTCATGCATTAGAATTTCTCTATTACGTTATCGATGATCGACAAATAAGAAAAAAAAGTGTTCGTGTGAACAAACATTAGATATGTCCCCCTATGTAAAATACCCCCTAAGGTTTTTTGGGTGGTTTACATAGGGGTGTTTTGTTTTTTAATCATAAAACTATATTAATATATCGTTATGATTTATTTATCAAATACAAAATTTTATTCAATTTAAAATTTCAAAAAATCAGACTTTGTTATTTATTGTTATTTATTCAAACATTAGCAAAATTAATTTCAATTATTATAATCCTCCTCTTGAAATTCCTTATCTTCAATTAGCTCATCATTTTCTTTATTTGCCATAAGACTATCATAATCAAAAATTATGTCATCTTCAGAACCATCAGTTTTAACTGAAATGCCACCTATGATACTCTGGATTGGTTATCTCAGTAATATTCAAATTACCCAAAGGTTGTCTGATAGTTGATCCATGAATCTTTTCTACTCCTAATCCAGTACTGTGCCGGTATCTAATGATGCTAGGCGAAATCGAAATATTTCATCATATGAAATACTTTCGTTATTACAATTTAAATTTTGAAATTCCAAAATGTTTTGTCATATGACGAAATCAAGATACTTTCGTAAATTTCAAAATTTTATCACATGATGAAATCAAAAAATCATACACACACTTTATATTGAAATGTGACTATAAAAAATCCCTCTATATAGTCAACTTACTATTAAAATTACATGAATTGTGATTGTACAGAAATTTCTAATTTTATGAATACCATGTTACTAAATTACCAATTGGAAAATTACTTTAATGCTGTTTGTTACTATTCTTTTTATTTAGCAGATTACAATATTCAATGATTTCTATTTATTTATTTAAGTCTTTATAATGTTAATGTATGCTTGCTCTTGGTCAGGTATAGATTAGCCTATAACTGTTGATCCTAAATATTATGTAGAGGTGAAAAGGAAAAAAATTTTTTTTTTAACAAAAAATCAGAAAAAAAATATAAAAAAAACTGAATGTTTAAGAAGAAAAATGGAAAAAGAAAAAGGAATGATAATAGTTGGAGATAGAATATTAATAATTAGAATGAGGGATTTTTGATATATAATGGTGTTTCAATATTAGATGGTAATGATGGTGAGGTAGATCTTTTTAGTGATATAAATTTTTGTAGAGAAGGAGGATTAAAAAATGAGAAGTATTTAAATTTTCTAGTAAAGTAAATATTAAAATTTAGTTTAAAATAAGTTTAAAATATTTGAAGCTTAAAATAACAAAACTTACGTTAATCTAATTCGGCTTATCTTTAATAAATTAAAAAATAAAAAGTTTGAATATAATTAAATTTTAATATAAATATCAAACAGATGTATTGTTAAATACTTACTAGATTTTTTTTAAAATAGAGTTATAAATTATTTTTTATAAGTCTTGCCAATTTTACTTTACTTTTCTTTAGGTTTTTCTTTTGCATAGAGTTCAATTAAATAAAAAATTTATTATTTATAAATTTTATTTTATACAATTACTAAATATTATAAGCTTTCTTAATTAAGATTTTACTTATTTTACAATCTTTAATTTTTTCTTTAAACTTTGCTTGATACTGCAAAAGCATAACTTCTATACTAAATTCATCTTTAGTTATTTACAACTTCTTTCAAAAAGGTAATTTAGATCTTTTAAGCATATTCTAATATTTAAAATTTCTACTTTTTTTCTATTTATCAAAAGTTAAATTTCATATTACTTTAATTGATTGTGTTTAGCATTTTTGAAAATGAAAATTATAAAATAAATTTTTAATAATTAAAGAAAAAAAAAAAAAAATACTTTTATATAAAATTATATCGATATATGTCAGAGATTTGAAATATTTTACATGTAATAAGTAATTCTATTTAGTCAAAATTATTTAGTAATTATAAATTGTAATTGTAATTTTATTTTTACATGTTATGTATAATTTAATTTACAAAATTATTTAATAATTACAATTTCGATAAATTATTAAATTTTTACATGATTTCAAATTTTTTATTTCAAAAGAAAATACAATTTTCAATGATAATATTTTGATAATTAACACTAATTTATCTTTAATTATTTATAATTTTATCACTAATTAAATTTTCTGGATAATTAACAATTTTTTAACTAAAATTTTGCAAATACAATCCAATTTTATTATTTTAAAAATTTATATTTAATTAAAATTTGAATTTTTTTTATTTTTATTAAAAATTAAATAAATTAATATTAAAATTAATACTATTAAATATTATTTAAAATAAATAATATTAAATTATTATATTTAAATGTAAAAAGTTAGATTCTTTATTAACATTTACTAAAAGTTTGCAATTGTATTATATAGAAGTTGTTATTATCTAATAATAATTAGCTACATTTTTGTAATATGTTTAATGAAGATCTAATTTAAAGTTTAAAATTATAATACACAAAAGTTATTATTATTCAATAATAATTAATCACATTTTTGTAATATGTTTAATGAAAGATTTGATTTAAAATTCAAAATCGCAATATACAGAATTGTTATTATTCAATAATAATTAGCAATTTTTTTTTATAATACAGTCAACTCTTTCTACAACGAATTTTGATATAACAAATTTTACAATACAACGGATTTTCATTATCAGACAGATTTTTAAATATAAAAAAACCCTTACTATACCGAATTTAGTAATTAAAAATTCATACTACGTTTAACGA
>CAJVPQ010001560.1:0-17477 GCA_910591825.1 Funneliformis caledonium
TCGGTTGCGAAAATTGAAGCAAATAATTAATTGTAATTTGCCTTTGCACCTAAAAATACAAATGACTATTTCAATTAGTAATTAATATAATTAAAATCCATCAATTAATCCCTTACTGTATTTAACATTTGTGATGTTGCGTCATGCCGATTACTCATCCTGTATGGATTTTTCACCCATTGCTTGTGTAAAGATTCGTATGTTTCCGTTGTGAAGCCATTAATAGCACTATAGTTTTTAATTGCTGCAATAACGTGATAATTCCAGTTGTGTAATTTTGGCAACTGCAGTTGTGAAGGGGAAAATGGGAACAGTAATTTTGTGAATCCTTTTGACCATTTAATAATAAGCAACTATAAAAAATTTGTATATTAGTATCATGTTATTACGTTAGTATGCAAATTTCATAATTGCATATATACCTTAAAGGTTTTTAGATTTGATTCAGTAAATTCATCCTTGTGTGAAAAAATATACATTTAGTTCCAATCAACATATAATTAAACCAATTGTTTGTCCATATTCTTAGCCTGATTTATAGTGTAATTAGGCTTATATAATATAACAATAATACCATCAACAACAAATACAAGTTGTTGCATCATCGATCAAAACTCTGCTGCTGTAAAACGTTTAATATGACCCAACCCATGTTTAAATAGCTTAAGCCCTGAAAAGCGAGGAATTTTTGCTAATTAGTTATCAAACTCTATTACACCATTCGGACCACACCACTCCACTAGCAATTCTCGTGTATATTCAACTTGATATTTATATAAGCCTAGATCCAAATGGTGCATTCGATCAGGCATACAAGCCTGATATATGTTAAGTTGCCTAGAACATGAAAATATAGTTAAATTCTAAATACATACAATATAATATAGAATTAAATTAATAATACTTACGGTAATTTCCAGAAAATATTTTCTATGTTGTGTAGTGGGTATTCTGTATTAGTATCATTCCTTAACACATTTTGCATCATTTCGGGTGTGCGTAATTAGATCATTGATTGATCCATTAATGGATTGTTAAAGTCATTTTTTGGTGTTATACACGAATAATACGGCATTTAACAGTTAGCCGAATTAAATGTCAACGTTATAATGTGGTGTTTAGGCAGATCTCCAAGTAATTTGGATAGAAATGGATAACACCACAACATGCTATCATTAGTACGTAAATCAATACCTCCCATTGACCCTGATTTAATAGGTTCGATGAGAACTTCCATTGAGTGTTGAAAAAGGTAAAGTTTTGCCATGGTGAAGTCCGACTGTTTTTTATATTCTTCATTTATCTTGATTCTAGGTAAATACGCCAACAAAACCTTCGCATCTGATTTACTTCGATGCCAATTCGAGATGTTGCCTAATGTTAGATATATTGGATATTCTGATGTCTTTCTGAGTACATCACATGTTGTAGCATCTGAATAGAGGATTATAGAAAGCACCTTAGCACCTTCACTGATCGATATCTGAGTCTGACCCCACTACTCACTATTGTATTGTTCTTTGTAACACCTCTCGTTTTCACCCTATCATTTGTTATATAATTCGGCATGTAATCGAATACGCAGTATTTGAATATATCTTCATTATTTAACAACTCTTTGATGGTATCGTAAATTGTTCAATGATGAAGTGTATATTGTATTTGATTGTACTCCATAATGATCGTTTTTCTATAGAGAATGTGGGGAATTTGAATAGAATCTAACAATTTTCAGGCCGATTTAGCATTTGAAGATAAAATTGCTGCTGGACCCATATGAAAGGTATTAAATAGACAAATAATGTTATTTGCTACAGAATCGGAAAGGCGATGTTGGGTAAGCAGTTGTACAAATGCTTCATATGCTGGATTCGGGAATGATGGTATTGTATTATTTGTTTCTTGAATTTTTTGAGCTGACTTAACGTCTACAATGGTCGAAATAGATAGACTTTCGTCTTCTGTAGGCCATAACAGAATATAATCATGCACCTGATTCTCAACGAGGGCCTCGTCTTCTTTATTCTCATTTACTTCGCCATGAATTTCACTTCGATTTTCTTCATCTTCATCCTTATTTACTTCACCATCAATTTCACTTCGATATTCTTCTTCATTTGTATTGCCATCGAAAAAAACCTCATCCTATAATTCACATTATGTTGTTAGTTATTTATTGCAATATACGAAATATGGAAAATACGTATTATGACAAAATTTACATAACTTGTTCAATGTGACATTGATTATCTTCCTCTGATGGATTCGTAAGGTAATTAGTTGGAATAGGTGTTAAAATATTTTCTTGAAAGATATTTCCAATAGTAGTTGTCGTAATCTCATCCGTATCAACACTAATATTGCGAGAGAGTTCATTTTCGTCTAAATACATCTGGTCTCGATGTGATCGAAGATGGTTTCAAAAAGCACCACATCTACTAAATGACTGCGAACAATAATCACATTGAAATATATTTTTATTTTTCGTTGAAATATTTGTTGATGTTTTTTTCATAATTGTTGGTGAGAACAAATGATTTTCATCAAATTATATAATGATTTTCACATGATAGATGTACGGTCCCCTATACGCACGGACCCAAAATGAGTTAATTTTATTTATCATGTGATTCTTATCCAAGTAGTCGATTTTAATAATAACGACTTATATAAATACTTTAATTAATACAAAAAATATACTTTATTAATCAAACTTTTTTTACAAAAAGTATATTTTGCTAAGTAAATAGTTGGTTTTATCTGCAATAAATTATTTAATTATTTGGAGTTTCATCTTTACTAAACTTAAATTTTCGTCTAAAATATTTTTTTTATCTTAATGTTTATACCATGTTACCTTCTACCCAACACAACATTAAGAAAATCGCAATACCTGAAGAAAACCCTTTAAACGATACTCTTGCAGCGCTTGCACCTATTAGAACCACTCGTCAGCTTCATTCCGCCTCTCGTTTCAATCCACTTAGAGCTAGCACTTCTCAACCAAACAAGTCAAATTCTAAGGTAATGAATGGGATATAAGTTAAACAAACATGATATTATATTTTTAAGTATAAAGAAGATAAGCGAATATTGGATGACTACAAAGATTAATATTCTATGAACTTTATTCATTATTGCTAAGATATAATTTTTGAAAGCTATTTATATCATTATCGGTGGTCACTATAACTAACAGATTTTTCTACTAAAAAGGATGGCAATAGACATAAGAAATATAGAATACAGCATGATTCTAGACTTTTCAAGCTCTCTGAATCCTTCGAGCTCCAATTGAAGGCCGTAGAAATTACGGTATCATCTCCAAAGAAATTACCAGCTAAAGCAAGAGAAGATTTCAATGTAGAAACTTCAAAAATTGATACGACCAAGAAAAGTCACGGGTTGAACCCTTTGCCCATGGTTAATAAAACTTATGGATCGAAGGTAATGTTAAATAACATTGATGCATATTTAGTTTTCATATGTGGTCTGATTGATATTACATTATGTTCTATATTTATTGAATATTTCAGGATAATATCAACACAACGAATAAACGCTATGAATTAACGATTGAAAAGCAAGGTTACAAGTGGAGGAGTGATGTCGATATCAATTATATAGCAAAATGTTAGTATGATGCAATCTAATTTATTGCATATTCTTCGCAGGCGTTCAAAAACTTATAAAAGCTCAGCGTAAAGAGGATTTTCCTAGAATGATGCAACAACCAAGCCTATACAAATTATGAACATATTAATGATAATAAAACTCATCACAAAATTTTGACTGATGCTCAGGAAATGATTCGGATATCTGGACAAGCTATTGGATATTTCTGATATAACAAAATTTAAGCATTTACATTTACTAATGTGCTATGCTTTTTAGCAAGGAATATTGACATAATTATTTTTTCAAAAGACAGGATGCACATTTACATTTGCTTTACTTTTTACATGGTTGACAAAATTATACAATACTACATATCTTCATAGATTCGAAAGGCTTATGTTAATGGATCATGTTTTCTCTATAATATACTGTAGTACCTCAGCTTAATGAGAAAGATGCTATCGTATTGAATAAGGCTATGCAATATTTCTAGAAGGCATTTGATGAAGCTCTCATGACCAAGGAAACGGTACTTCGTATTGAGGCTGTTATAAACGAATTTATAAAAGAACAAAAGGCATCCAAAGATCTTGATATGAAATCAAATGAATGTCCTATGGATTATAAAAAGATGTCTGGTAAAAACACACGAAAGAAGACATTTTGGTATAATATAAGTATTATTATATTTTGATTACTTGTTTAAAATCCATTTTTCTTATTTATTATACTTATCTATTTAGCAGACTTTGACTAAGGCATGCTTCGAACTTTTCTAAAAAGATAAAAATCCTACTGATGATATTATGCATGATACTGTTTATAATGCTTTGGTTGAGGAACATCCTGATGAAATCACAAAAATTGAATGTGCTAAAGGCGGTTGGAGCAAGTACTGGACAGAAGTACTTCAATCAATGGTATATTTTTTTAACCGATGATGATATTCATAAATTATAGTAAAATTGTAATACTAATAATAATAATGAATTATAGGCTTGTGGTGAATTTCGTGTTAAGCGTGCTAATTATGTCTGAAATATCAAGAATGCAGTAATCAATGTCTTTGGCAAGGCTTTTATTAGAGATTTTCCCAGTCACAAGGCAACAACTGAAGAAGTTTTAACATGAAAAGCTACACAAAATATAAAATGGACGAATGATCACCTTTGGAGTGAAGTAGATCTGAATTATAACGATTCATATGATACTTATATAAATCGTATTATTAAAGATGTGTTGAAAATAAATGAACGTACTGCTAATAACTGTGTATTTGTTATTGCTATTATTGATCTCATGTTTGATTCTAATATCAAAACTGTAACACTTTCTGGAGAATTGATATTTCGACGCATAACTGATAGAGCCAAGAAACAAGAGATAGCTTTAACAACATCACAAAAGAAATCGATCACTCAAGAGGTATTTAAAAACTTTATGATTAGACAAATCAATTATAATTGCTTATAGAGTTTTATATTTCATTATATTAATTAGAAAGAAAATGAGTTTATCGAATTGGATGGTACTTATGATGATAATGAAGATATGATTTCTAGTTCAGATGACAATGACGAATAGAAGATCAATATATACTTTATTAATAATAATATAATTTTTATTGTAATTCACCAACGAGCAATGTACATCATATAAAATGTTTATTTTAATAATGCACATTATATATAAATAACTGTTTTTTAGTAATATACATCACATAAATACTTTTTTAATAATGTACATCATATAAATGTATATTATGATGTTTGATAAATGGTATAATGTACACTATTTTTTATTGATGTACATAAAAGATGATGTTTATTGGGATAAACATTATTTTTAAAACTTTCTGATGAATGTTTTGTTTTAAAAGATTTAATCTTCCCAAATGTTTAAGGTGTTTACTTACTTATTATGGTAATTGTCAAGATTCTAATTGCTAAAAGTATTTCAAAAAATGAGGAAGATGCAGATTCTAAATTATTTCAAAATTTCGATTCTTTCACATGATTTTGATATGTCGATTATTTCATGCGATTTGCATATATAATTAGTACTCTCCACTTGAGACGTTTTTCTCCCTCTCACTTAAATAAAAATTTTCTCACACTATATTATTATTCATAAACGCATGTAATAGTTCTTTTATCTTTTACATAATTTTTCATCTCTTAATCTATTAAGAGAAAACCTTAACTCCAAATGAAACGAAATGAAAAAGCAAAACGAAAAGTGAAACCTGAAACGTAAGCAAAATTAAGGTCTTTTTCGTATCAAGTCTATAATAGGTTGTGGTTAGAAATAGCAAAAAAGGAGCAAATAGAAAGCAGTAATTATTAGGTGAAAGGTACTTATTGCGTATGACGATGAATAAAAATGAAAATCATAAAAGCGAAACAGAAATGAAAGCAAAACAGAAAGCAAAAGCGAAAACTAAGGACTCTTTCACGTCAAGGTCCATACTTATTGGAAGAAAAGGTACTTATTGTGCTCGATGTTACTTGGTATTGAGTAATCAAGTTTTAATAATACACTGTATATTATGAGTTAAAATCACTCACACATTAGCCTTCTCTTTTTCTTTATTTTTAGGTATTAACATCAAAGACAAGTAGTTTCTTTCGACTGAAAAAACGAAACCAAAATCGAGAAATAAAATTAAAAATGAGAACTGAAGCTAGAGTACACTTTCGCGTCAAGGGTCCAAATCAAAAATTGCTAGGGGAAAAGGTACTTATTGCGCTCAATGTTACTTGGTATTGAGTAATCAAGTTTTAATGATATTTTGTATATTGTGAGTGGAAATTACTTACACGTTAGCCTCTCTTTTCTTTATTTTTAGGAATTAAAATAAAAGATAGATTTCTTTTGATTGAAAGACGAGAATTAAAGCCTAGAATCGAAGCTGAAAGTGAAAATTGAAGCTAGAGAATACTTTCACATTAATAATCTATATCAGATATTATTAGAAAAGTACTTATTGCGCTCAATGTTACTTGATATTGAGTAATCAAGTTTAAATGATACTTTGTACATTGTGAGTGAAATCATTCATGTATTAGCCCTCTCATTTATTTATTTTTAGATATTTACTTCAAAGATAGGTAGCAAAAATAAAAATTGTAACCAGAGATCTCTTTTGTGTTAAAAGGTCTATACTTTTTGAGAAAAAAGGTACTTATTGCGCTCAATGTTACTTGATATCAAGTAATCAAGTTTTAATGATACTCTGTATACTGTGAGTGGAAATCACTCATGCATTGGCCCACTCTTTTCTTTATTTTTAGGAATTAAAATGAAAGATAGATTTCTTTCGATCGAAAGATGAGAATTGAAGCTTAGAATCGAAGCTGAAAGTGAAAATTGAAGTCAGAAGACACTTTTGCGTCAAGGATATATATCAGAAATTTTTAGAAAAAAGATACTTATTGCGCTCAATGTTACTTGGTATCAAGTGATCGAATTTTAATGATACTCTGTACATTGTGAGTGGAAATCACTCACGCGTTGGTCCTCTCATTTTTTTATTTTTAGGTATTAACATTAAAGATAGATAGGTTTCTTTTGACCGGAAAATGAGAATTAAAGTCAAAAATCAAAGTAAAAATTAAAGCTAAAGGACACTTTTACGTCAAGGATCTATATCAGATATTACTGAAGAAAGATACTTATTGTACTCAATGTTACTTGGTATTGAGTAATCAAGTTTTAATGATATTCTGTATATTGTGAGTGGAAATCACTTACGCGATAGCCTTCTCATTTTTTATTTTTAGGTATTTACATCAAATATAGGTAGGTTCCTTTTGATCGAAATACGAGAATTAAAGCCGGAGGACACTTTTGCGTCAAGGGTTCATATCAGAAATTACTGGGGAAAAGATACTTATTACGCTCAATGTTACTTGGTATCAAATAATTAAGTTTTAATGATACTCTGTACATTGTGAGTGGAAATCACTCACAAGTTGACCCTCTTATTTATTTATTTTTAGGTATTTACTTTAAAGATAGGTAGGTTCCTTTTGACTAAAAAACGAAGCTGAAGCTGAAAAGTGAAGCTGAAAAGTGAGAATCAAAGTCAGAGGACACTTTCACGTCAAGGGTTCATGTCAGAAATTACTAAAGGAAAGGTACTTATTGCGCTCAGAAATTACTGGGGAAAAGGTACTTATTGCGCTCTATGTTACTTGGTATCAAGTAATTAAGTTTTAATGATACTCTGTATATGTAAGTGGTGAAAGGGTCCAAGGAATAGTTCTGTTAGATAGACGTGTAATGCAGATTTTTGAGTAATCACTCACGCGTTAGCCCTCTTTTTCCCTTAATTTTTAGATATTTATATCGTACATAAGTTTTGAGATTGAGAACGAAAAGTGAAGCTGAAGACAAAGCTAAAAATGAAGCCAAAAAGAAAATAAAGGATACATAATATCAAAGATAAGAACGGGAAAATAAAAATATGAAACTAAAAGAATGAGAAAGATGAAAAAAAAGAAATAATAATAATAAAATAAATATACGATTTTTTTTTTGAATAAGCTGGGAAGAAGCTAAATAATATGATCCACAACAATCAAATCTATCTAAAAAATAAAATATTTAATGAAAAAATTTGCTGATGTAAATTAAAGCGATCAAACAAAAGACCTAAAAAAAAATGTAAAAAAAAAAACCAAATCATCAATCAAACGCGAAAAAGACCCAAATATTAAAGAAAAAAAATTATCTATTCTTACAAAAGTGATAAAACAGAGCAGATAAAAAGCTAAAAAAATAAGATAAAAAATTCCCGATTTAATTAAAAAAAGAATATAATTAAACTTTTATAAATATGCATAAAGTAAAAGTATAAAATACTTTGAAAATGTATAAATCTTATCTAGCCAATTAAACTAGTTCAATCAGCGCAGTAGTAGAATATAATAAACTTTTTTATGCTAATTAACTTAAAGGCAAACTGGGATTATTTGTAGATACACCCAAGTCAGACAATGCAATACCTTTCCTATCGGCGAATTCCTGAATCTATTTTTTTGTTAAAATTAACATGATAAATGGATTCGTCTTCTAAAATCATTTTCAAAATCCACGATCAAGCGAGTTATAAGTCACATAGCATTATTTTCGGCGTTGGGACGATGTTAACCCGATTTTTGAACCGAAACCAGATTAACCAACAAAGGATTTAAATCTAACTCAGCGTTTAAGAAAGATTTATTCAACTTTATTTCTTAATACGATTCTTGTGTGTAGTTGGTTATCATATATGGAGACACGATAAAGTTTTGAAAGGGTAAAGATAGAATTTTATTAAACTTCAAGATTTCGGAAGTCTCATCATCAATCCTATTCTTTAATCAAGGCGGATTTTTACAAAAAATTCTAAATACTAACTTTTTCCAAATAAAATAAATATAACGAATATAGCTAATACAGTATAATAGAAATAATTAATAAAACAATAACGAATAAAGTAAAATAACAACTAACTAAAATTAACAATTCTAATTAACTTAAAATATTTTAGCATACATATTTAATATAAACATACATGATGATATTTTAACATTTTTCCGCAGTTTCTGCGCCATTCGTAAATCGCCGATTTCTTATAACACCGGTCTTTTTTGGACCAGAATGGCATTTTAAATTATACACTTGCTTAATTTAGTAACCATTAATTGACCGCGTGACGGACCGATAGGTCATATGATAGGATCGCAAAAAATTCTCTGTGAACTTGAATAAAAAGCAATTCAATAAATAAAAGAATATTCTTTTTGATCGGGTTATAAGAAACAAAATATTCTAAAAAGACGATTTATTTTATTTTGTTGCAATGGGCGATAGGAGAAAAAAGCTTGAAGAATTGGTAGCTAAACGTAAAGTAGCTGACGAATCTAACGAAGGAGATAATGACAAGTTTGGTTATTTTTTATTCGTGTTTTATTTTTAAAAATAAAATAAAAAAAAAAAGTCTCGGGGTTGTGAAATATTTTTAACATGGTACATTTCAATATTTTTTTTTAAAAAAAATATCAAGTAAAAAGAATAAGCCAAAACCAAAATCTAATGCGGCGGCGCCTGCGAAAGCAAAGTCACAAACTTCTCCTGCCACAAAACCTAAGCAACCTTCACCTTCTGCAGCAAAATCTAAAGGGGGTAGACCAACACGTCAGGACCAATATGAAGAAGATGGCTTCATCGTGGAAGAAGAAGAAGGTATTATTATAAATGTTCGATCAAATTTATGGCATCATTATTTAAAATATCACTTGAATTTTCTTATTTGTACGCGTTAAACGAATAATTTTCTAAAATATTAAGAATATGTTGGCTAATTTTGAATAAAAATAGAGGGAGAAGAAGAATCAGAAACTGAAAGTGGTTCAGTGTCTGAAGCGTTTAGTGTATCAAATGAATCATCCGAATCTGATTCTGACGACAGCAAAAAGAAAACGAAGAAAGGCAGCAAACAAAAACAAAAAAATAGCAAACCTAAAGTATTATAAAATAGATATATTAATTTCAATAATTTTTAATTTGTATAACTGAAAATTATGGTTAACTTTTTTTCTTATTATAATTGTTAGCAAAAGAAGAGGACAACAAAAAGAAAAAAGGATGAGGATAGTGACGATGATGATGATTCCGAAGATGATTCAAAGAGAAGATCTCATAAGAAAAATAAAAGGGAATCAGATTCAGACGATTTTGAATTCTTAGACGATGATGTTCAAGCGATTGATACAAGTTTAATCATAAAGGAACGAAGGACGAGAGGAAAAAAGATAGATTTTACAGGAATGGTAAAAATATTACGAAATTATTATTTAAAAACGTTCGACTATTCGTAAATTAAATTTTACTTTCGTTATAATTTAAATGATATTTAGGATCCTTACGATGACAAATGATTATTGTGATACAAAAAAAGAACCTTTTTTACTCTCCCAGTTAAAAAGAAAAGATTTTCATATCATTGTCAAATTCTTATTTTTTTTTTTGAATCAGTTTGAAATGCTATTTTAGATAGATGAGTATTGTCTTTTACGTTCAAGGAAGTTCAATTATAAATAGGATTAAGAAAGGAACCATCTTAAGATAATGAGAGAATAACGTTTTTCGAAACAAAAAAGATAAATAAATAAAAACAAAAAAAAAAAATTAAATATGATCAATTAGCTAGCACTCAAATTTAATACAGTTTCATGTAAATCTGTAATTAAAGATTCTATTAATAAATGCATCAAAATAATTACTTGACTATTCTATAAAGTCACGGTTCTGTAAAGCTCACGCTATCAATGAAGGCTATATAGTCCGTTTTACACCTGAATAAACTAAAGAGAATATTCGGTGATCCCTATCATTATACACAATATGTTTCGAGCCAGATATATAAATTACTCCTTTAACAGTAACGAAAAAGTTGGATGCGTTTCCAGACATGACTTAACATACTTGAACTGACCAGGATCACCGACTTCTTGATCGAAATATATTTACAATCGCCTATACTTACTAGGAAAATACTGTAAATGGGATCATCAAATTCGTGTAACCACAACACTACAATTCGAAGAAATTTAAATCACGAGCATTGGGATCGTAGTTTAAATTGATTAGCCAATAAAAGATGGTTGACTAAAATTCTTATATATTAGCATGTGATTGAGAAGCAATATATTCGGCAGATCATTAAATTGATTATTATCTATTTAAAAAAATGTCGGGTCAAGACAAAACATCAAATTCTTCTACGACCTCATTAACTTCCAGTACCGCAAATACGCTAACCTCGGCTTTTAATTCTACAACTTCGGCGTTTACCTCAACGATTTCTTCATTATCAAGTGTTTTACCTACTTCCACTTTCACCTCCTCTCAGCCAAATACACAACTGCAATCTCAACAACGACAAGAGTCACCTTCCTCGTCAACAAGAGCTCGTAAATCAACAATACCTTCTGCCCATTCTGAAATAAGAAGACAATCTTCATTTACTAGTGATAGTAGCGGAAATAAACCTTCTCATAACGTTAATAAATTAACTGAAGAAATGTTTAGCAAAGTTGGTGAATATCTAAAGGGAGAAATTTTAGGTATTTCATATATATATATATATATATATTTATTTATTTATTTTATTTTTTATTATTTTTTTTTGTTGATTGCAGAGTTTTGATAATTTATATCAATTGTTAAATAAAAATATATATAGCTACGACAGAAGATTATAAATTATTAGAAACAATGAATAAAGTTACCAGAGATAGATATAAGGAAATGTCTGGAATGGCACAAAATTTAGTAGTGGAAATGTCTAAATTACAAAGGATTTGTAAGTTATAGGAAATAACTATTAAAAGATAAATTACAATTACTTTTTTTAAAAAATTTGGTTATTATAGATTCAGATTTTGAACCTTACGTTCAACAAATTGATGAAATTTGTGAACAAGTGGATTTTTTGGAAAAGGTTTCTGTAGAGTTAGATGAATATTCAAAAGAATTAGGTAAGTCTTAACTTTAATGGATAATACATTGAAAGAAATATGTTTAAAATAATTAATAATTCTCTTTTAGAATCGCGTTTAAAAAAATTAAAATGATTATGTTACAGAAATGTGTTGGAATTAGAATATTAGAAAGGTTTTTTATTATATATATATATATTTTTATTGTATTCGTAGGTTAGCATTAAACTAAGATATAGCAATTTATCTAAAATAATTTTAATAATCATTTTTAAAAGCAATGGCTCTTCTCCTCATACACATTATTGAATTGTAATTAAAATTATTCACCAAATTCCCCAAAAAGATTCTAATTCACAGCAAAATTTAGAACATGCAACTGCTGCTGAAAGAGGATATTGAGAAATTCCAATTTTCTCATCTATCCAATTGTCAGCGAAGTCATCATTACCATGAGCCATAGCCCCGACGACAACACAAATTGAATGATCAGAGGGTAAAGTTGGCAAATATTGGGAAAGACGAACAGGTTGAGCATCATATGAAAGTGCTATTCGAATCAAAAAAAAAAAATTATTAAATTTCGTATTGAAACAATTTTTTTTTTTCAAAAGACTAAGATTTAAAATAAATAGATATCGTACTTAATTTAACACAATTTGTAGGAAGATAATTTGTAATGGGGTTTTTTATAACTCGTAATAATTTTTCGTTTCCATCCGCCGAACGAATACACAATTTATGAAGAAGTTGTACTTTAGAAAAAAAAAGAAATTAATTAGATGTTTTAATTTTAATTCATAATTAAAAAAATACAAATCAAATTTACCCATCAACCCAGAAAAACGTTTGAACGTTCTTGGTATTCTAACATGAGGACTGACTTCAATTAATACACCATTTACCGTGTGAATATAAATTTGCATTAATCCAGCTTTATTTAAAGGACTATCCAGTAAGGCCATTAAACACTAAAAATAAAAATAAAAAAATCAAAAATTAGATGAGGGAGTTTTTTGAATGATTACGTCAACTTCTTTCTACCAAATTAGAAGTTGAAAAAGTTAAGAATAATAATTTAGTAGAATGGAAGAAAACGAGAAGAAATTGGTTACTTGATGTGTTATATCTGGTCTACAAATCTCGCTTCCTAACTTTCTTAAAGTTGCTTGATGGTCATCGCCATTTGCTAATTGGTATTGTGATGGTTTAGAATTAGAAACTTTAAAGGTTTTTAAATCTGCTTTATCCAATACAACGATTAATCTACGTGTCGACTCTTTTTCTTCAAGAGTTTTAGGAAGCTTCGGAACTTGTGGAACAAGGTAAACATCGGTATTCACATGTAAATTCTTCGCATAATTATCATTTTTTATCTCGTCTTGCGTAGTAGATATAATATCATCAGTTTGAGTAGCTACTGAAACTTTATTAACTCCTTCGTTATTGGAAGTCTTTTTTCGTGTTATCTGTTTTGAGCTTTCTTCGTCTGAACTGCTGGTATAATAAGCATAATTATTAACAGTTGAACTCTCTTCATGTTTGGTCTCTTTAGCTTCTTTCTTAAGCTTTTTAAAGACTCGTCGTTGTTTGGTTCGTGTCATGTTTTATCTAAAATCAAAAACGTAAAATTAAGAAATACGATCTATATTATCATGTGATGTGTCTGCACGTGATTTTATCAACGTGATATTTATCAGACTATAATAAATCGAAAATCTTTTTAATCAAAACGTTCCTCCTTTTTTTCTTTCCGCTCTTGTCATCAATAACGATGGTGAGTTTTTGATCAATCCATCGTATTTATAATGGAATACTATAAAGTGATGTTAATTTATATTTAAGGATTTAAATTATCTTTTTTTGAATAAAAAGAATTCGCAAGTATCAATATCTTATTTGAAAAGAAAAAAAAAAAAGTTTAAATGTGTATTAGGAAAATAACTTGTTCGAATAATTCATCCAATTTTATTGGAAGAATTAATTAACGAATTAATTAGATTTATTTGATAATTCTTTATACTGACATGAATACTTTAATTTAAATTGTCAGTCTGCGGCTATAAGACCCGAAATCAATATTTACTCCGAGTCAGGAGATAATTGTATCGGCACTCATGTACTTCCGGCTGTTTTTAAAGCTCCAATTCGTCCTGATATTGTGAGAGTTGTTCACATGAACATCTCAAAGAGCAATCGTCAGCCTTATTCAGTTTCATCAAAAGCTGGACATCAAACTTCAGCTGAATCCTGGGGTACCGGTCGTGCTGTTGCTCGTATTCCTCGTGTGTCTGGGGGCGGTACTCACCGTGCTGGACAGGTGATAAAGCATGATCGATTTAATGAATTATTATTATTAGCATATAAAATCGAATGTAATTTAAAATTAATTTAAATTTTTTTTTTTTTCACTCTCACACACACATCAATATCAAATGTTAGGGTGCTTTCGGTAATATGTGTCGAGGTGGTCGTATGTTCGCACCAACCAAAATTTGGCGTAAATGGCATGTAAAAACTAATTTGAATCAAAAAAGATTTGCTATAGCATCAGCTTTAGCATCATCATCAATTCCATCACTTGTAATGGCAAGAGGTCATCGTGTTGAAGAAATTCGAGAAGTACCACTTGTAATTGGTAATGGTATCGAATCCTTAGCCAAAACCAAAGCAGCAGTAGCACTTCTTAAAGCCGTTCGTGCTTATAGAGATGTAGTAAAAGTTTCAAATTCTCGTAAATTAAGAGCTGGTAAAGGTAAAATGCGTAATCGTAGACATCGTCAACGGAGAGGTCCACTTATTGTTTATAACGAAGATCATGGTGTCGTTAAAGCTTTTCGTAATATCCCTGGTGTTGAATTGGTTAACGTTAGAAGATTAAATTTATTACAATTGGCACCCGGTGGTCACATTGGTAGATTTGTTATTTGGTCTCAAGGGGCTTTTGCTCTATTGGATGATTTGTTTGGAACTTACAAAAAACCCGCTACTCTCAAAAAAGATTATCGGTATGTATTATCATTTTGTCGTCATATATATGTGTGTCATATTTTTAAACAAATATTAACAAGATTATATATTATCACAGCCTTCCATCACACATTATTACCAATCCAGATGTTACCGGTCTTATCAATTCCAATGAAATTCAATCTGTACTTCGACCTGCTGGCGAAAAACATCAAAAACGTCCATATACTCAGAAGAAGAATCCTTTACGCAATAATGGTATTAAGATTCGTCTTAATCCTTATGCTAAAGTATTGCAAAGGGCTGAAATCATTGCAGCTGAAAAACGTAAGGCTGGTAAAATCCAAAAGAAGAAACCTCAATATAAAGCATCTACAAAGGTTTCTGAAAAGTAAGTATACTGTTTAATCTAATTTTCGATTTTTTAATTATTCTTATCCTTATTTATTTTTATTTTTATTTTTTTTAAAAAAAAATAGATACGTTAAAATCTTGTTGGATAATAATTGAGAAAAATATCATAATGATACAATTATAAAATGTATTTCGTCAACTTGTATATGTATATACATATATATGCTTTTAAAAAAATTTTTTATTAAAGGTTGTGATTATTGAGAAAAAAAATTATTTATCATTAATTAATGTTATTTTTTATTCATAAAGTAATTCATCACGAAAACAAATTTTCTCGTTTATTAATCGAATTCTTCAAAAATACAAAACAAATATAAATATATTTTTTTTTTAAGGCTCTCCCGGACCAACAAATTTCGATATTAGGTGCAATCTTATAATATAAAAATCTAGTGATTATAGACGACATTAAGAATTTATTATAATTTTTGCCAAATTTAAAAAAATTAAAATTATATAACGCACTTTATATTTTTTTTTAACAGTAAATTTTACGTATTTAAATGATATAAAAAATTAACAACCTAATTTCCAATATTAAACTTATTAATTAAAAATTATATAATAATATTTTAAGCGACTCTCAATTCATTAGCAATTACTATAAGAATTAAATCATGGGTACGACAGCCACCTACCTTTCTGAGATTCTATAAAGATGATAACATTTAAGCCTTCCCGATCATGTGTAAGAATACCCTGATACCGGGCAGAGGTAATAGTGATCCAGATATGGTGTTAGTAAATACAGGGAAAATTGACAAAGTACCTGTGGCTGAAAGTGATCCCTCTATCTAAAAAAAGTGATAGTGGTTCGGAAGTCTAGGGACTCTGAGGGTAAGGCTCTTGGAGATGTCTACCTAGGTGGCAATCTTCTGACCAGTAGTACGATGTGAATTAGGGCTGATAATTAAGTCAGTCAAGATCTTTCCAGTATAGTGTCGGCCTAGAGTAAGGTTCATACATGACTTGCGCGTGTTTGACTCCTTCGCTATTCATGATCTCACTTGGATATATCGACTACTGAAAAAAAAAAAAAAAAAAAAATCAAATATTGATTAATATTATAAAATACTAAATATTTATATTCGTAACTATAAGATTAAATTCATATATAAAAAATTTTATTTATTATAAAAAAAATCAACAAATATAATTAATATAATAAATAATCAATCTTATATTACAATTTTAAAATAAAAATAATATTATTAATATTACTTTAATAATTAAAAATAGCAATTTATGAAAAATTTAATTAATATTTTATCTATTTTATATTATTGTTTAGTGCAAAAATGTAGATATACAAAAATTATTAATTAATTTATAATTGGTTAAATTATTTATTTAACTAGTTAATTAATTATTAAAATTAATACTAAATTTAGTCAGAGTTAAAAAATATTGTTATAATAATTTCTGTTAGAATTAAATTTATCTATTTTAACTGGTTAAATATATTAACTATTTTAATCACTTAATTAACAAGTTAAAAATTAACCAGTTACAATCTCTAATTAGTATTATTTATATTTAATAAAAGAAATATATTTGCAAGTTTATTATTAGAATTATCTTCTAAATGACAAATACTTAAAAATGAATACAGTCGTCCCCCCTTATAGTCACACCTGTCGGGACCACAAAACTGTGTGGTTATAAAGAGGTGTGCTTATAGGCTTATAATCACAGTATATATAAAAATTTGCATAAATGTGACAATAATTTTGTACTATATATAGATTATTAATCAATTATATAAAATTTATTATTTTTCCGTCATAGGCTTCGGGTTTCCACAATCTTAACTTTAATAATCTGGTCACCAATTTTTCGAACTAAGGTTTTACCGAGTAATTTTTGGGCTAATTCGGTAGCGTGAACAGTGAAAAAATTAGGGTCGGCGATACGCATAATAATTTTATTTTATCGAAAGTTGAATTTTTAGCATTTATTTCAAACCTTTTCAAATGTTTTTAA
>CAJVPQ010001561.1:0-17475 GCA_910591825.1 Funneliformis caledonium
ATATATATTTATTTATTAGATAATAATTAAAAAATAAATTTTTTTTTAAAACCCATAAAAAAATGTATTTTCGAAAAGAAAAAATTTTGACTCTCCCATCAAAAAATTTTCTAAAAAAAAATTTTTTTGACCCTCCTATCAAAAAAATTTACATATTGAAAATTATTTAATTTGGCAACACGTAAAATAAAAATTAAGCTGCAGAAAATTGGTAGTAATATAGTAAAAAAAAAAATAAAAAAAAAAATAAGCATTAGTTTTTAGTAATAGTGATAATGGCAATGACATTGGCATTAGCATTGGCTTTTACGATAACATTGACCTTTTTTTTTTTATTTTTTGACATTGGCATTGACTTTGGTGCTAGCATTTTTAGTGCTGGTATCTTTGATGCTGATAGCATTTGGCATTGGCATTTGGTATTGGCATTGACATTCGCTGACGCTGGCTTTAGTGGTGATAGTATTGGCTTTTTTTTTAGCTTTGACTTTGACAATGATATCAGCTTTTTTTTTGATATTGGCATTAGTGCTGGTATTAGCTTTAGTACTGGTGGTAACATTGATAGTGGTGGTTGCACTATCTTTGGTGGTGACACTGGCTTTGATAGTGGCATTGGCTTTGGCTTTTTTTTGGTATTGGCATTGGCATTGACTATAAGGTTATTCCAGGTTAAGTCTCATTGTAATTTGACGGACGATGCATTTTGACAAACTATGATAGCAGTTAATGGTAATAATGTCAGTTTATTTCAAGTCAGACGAATACTACAATCAATTATTTCAATAGAGCCTACATGGGTGGATATCTGTATTAATTCTTGCTATGTGTATACAGGAAAATACAAATATGATGAATTATATGAGTATTGTCATATGTCGAGATTCCAAACTGAACATTCAATGGGAAAAAGACTTCCTCGACATCAGATAGCCTTTGGATCAGATGGTAAAATCGGTGATATATTTGATAGCGTCAGATACCAAAAACTATTATCCGATAGATATTTCGAAGACGATAGAGATATTGCATTGATAGGCACTGGTCGAATGATAAGGTATCAGTCAAATATCATATACCCGATATCTGTATGATATATTATGTATAGTAATCTGATATGCCAATGATCTGCATTTCCGATACCTCACCAATGTTTGGAAGGTATAATTTGATATAATATGCTAATCGGGTTATTACATATCATATAAATATCATATAAATATTATATACATATTGGTATCCCAATACCTCAATGATGTATTATGTATTATATTATGATATCTCATATTATATTCTGATATTTCAATAATACTATATTTATTATCGGTATATCAATTTATATATACAATATACAAAATTCAAAATATAATTACGCTAAATAAAAATATATTGAAATACATTTATCATTTATATATTATATATGCTAATTTCCTTTTACTTTCTTTGCTTTTCTTTATTGCTCTTTTTTAATCTTTTATTTAATTCTTCTTCTACCCTTCTGTTTACTTCTTCCTCCATTTTCCTTCTATTTAATTCCTTTTTATTAGGTTCCTCCGCTTCTTTTTCCCTTCGTTCTTCTTCTTTTTGCCTTCATTCTTCTTCCTTTTGCCTTCGTTCTTCTTCCTTTTGCCTTTGTTTTTCTTTTTTCATTTGTTCTTCGTATTCCTTTCGCCTTCGTTCTTCATATTCCTTTTGCTTTCGTTCTTCATATTCTTTTTGCCGTTGTTCTTCGTCTTCTTCATCTTCATCTCCCTCTGGCCCCGGATCTGGATCTCAAAATATTTCTTCCTTCTCCATCTGATAAGTTGACGATATTGTCTAATACGGAGCATCTTCCGGCGGTTTTGAATTATCTTTATGAACACTATCGTCAAACCATTTTTGCGATGGACTTTTATGTGCTGGATGCTGGATCCAACATGATCGGCCTGACAAAGGATTTTCTTGACCTATAATAATAACGTGTGAGCAAATTTAAAGATTAGATAATTAATATATAATTTTCATACCCTTCTAGATCTCCAGGGTTTATCGTATACTCGTATTACATGAAAGTTTTCCGATTCAGCCTTATTTTTTGGCCTGATGTTTTCTCTAGTTTCTTCTCGTGCTTTCTCAATGTCGGTCTCTGATACTTCATCAGAATGATAGTGGGAGTTATCAATAATTTCTGCAATATCTTCTTTGAAGGTCTCCTCCGGTAAACTTTGGGGTCGTAAAGAGACTAAGTTTTCATCGTTCACATTGTACATGTATGTGATGCCTCATTTTCTTCTTTCTTTTTTCTGAATAATAAATAAGTTAAGACCTGTAAACAATCTGATATACTAAAAACAAAAATACATACATCGGCACGTCGTGAGTTTGTCCCTTTTCATTTTTTGTCTAATTTTAGTTTTGTTTCATCTTGCGTGATTTGCCAACTATCACGCTGATGGCGATGCAATGTTTGCAATACGTATTTAAGTTTCATTTGCTTATAAATCATCCTACCAGTTAGGGCTTGATTGACCGCTGGCATAATGTCTTTAAAAACATGATCACAAATATCATTCCATTTTTGCGTATGGTCAATCGACAGAGAATTATCAAACCCGCTGAGAATTTGTACGACTTCGTCTTAAATTTACAGAATAAAAAAAATAAAAGATAATTTAGTAAGTTCATAACAAATATATACAAATTGGAAAAGGTCATGATACCCTAAAATTCTTGAATTGTTCGTTATTCATTTTCTCGAGTGGAATACGTCTTGAATCATAACCACCAGGTGGTACTGGTATTACCGAAACGGCTCTTAGCGAGGATTGAGAGGATCTAGAGAACTGCAAATTGGCTTTTAAATTTTTAACTTCCTTGACTAGATAGTCGAGGGTATTTCGAATTGATGTGAGTTCTATCATATATGTTAAAATGTAAAATATATAAACTTAACAAAAATATCTCGTGCATTATTAATCAAACCAATATATTATACCATTTTGTTCTGAACTTTTACCAGAACTTCTACCACAGTGTTCTAAACTTCGGCCGTGATGCGGGCTAAAACTTTGGCTAAAACGATCCAAACTTGAGCGATTATGTCAATACGGAGGACTTTGGCTAAAACGATCTAAACTTGAGCGATTATGTCGATATGGAGGACTTTGGCTGTGTTCATATATTCGGCAATTTTGGCGTTCTGAACTACGATGGTCCTGGCATTCTGAACTGCGCCCGTGGTACCTTCCTTCATCGCTACGGCGAGATACAGAACGTCTTTTTGGGGTTGTTGTGATTTGAAAAGGCTTTTGACGCATAGTATTGAAGTTAATAAACGTTAAATAATAATTTTTCTTTTATATAAGCGAAAATTAGTATTTTTCACTCTTTTAAATTTCGTAATGTACGGTATATTTTTTATTTATTAGAATAAATGAGTTCACAGAATCAGATAGAAGTTTTTAGTATTGCAATTTTTTTTTAAAAAAAAGTCGCGAAGAAATAATCATAGGCAAATCGCACCTTTATATACTTCATCTTGTATAACGTGAGAAAATTTTACATTTCTTATTATTATGTGTATTACGCGTTGAAATAATTAGTTCGTGACTGATTTTATTATTAAGATATTTAATATATTTTAGTTCAATTAATTGATTTTACTTTTATAAATAAACTTGATTTTTTATAAATAAACTTAAAGTTATTAAAAGTTTCGTTAAACTTTAGTTTACAATAATAATTACAATGGTCAGACGTAAATTGAAAAAATCTTTTGTAAAGGATACGTCCGAACCTTCGAAAAAGATGCATTATACAAAAACTCCCGGTACTCCTAAATCAAGTACAAGACGACATGTGACATGCGATTGTAATTTATGTAAAGGTCGTAAAGTTGATCCATGTATAAAAGAATCGCATATGAGAAAAAGAGAATTACCAATAAGAGGGGAATCTTCTAATATAGTGGTCGAGGAAGGTGCAAACCAAATAAATGTTTCAGATGATTCTGTGGATGTAGATATCGATGGTGTTGATAGTGAAAATAATGATTCTAGCGGTGAAGAATAATTTAATTTTCTTGTTACGAAGCTGAAAAAACACAATTTAGTCATAGTAGAATTGATTTTCCATTGGCTGTAACCGAACAGTATAATAGTGATGAAGACCGAAATGTCAATGAAGACATATATTCTAGTAATGACGATAACGATTCTCTAGGATAACATATTGACTTTGATGTGCCAGAATCCGGTTACGATGATAAAGATTTTGATGTACACAATGCAGATATTAATCAAGGATTTACGTGGATCGTATATTGGATCTTTAAATTTCAAGAGAGAAATCGGTTGTCTGATACGGCCACCAATGCTCTTATAAAATTTATGAGATATTTGTTGGTCTTAATTGATACAGATTCATATTCAAAGTTCCCGACATCTTTATATATGGCACGCAAATTATTTGGTATCAGTGATCAAATAATTGAATACGCAACTTGCAAAAAATGCTGCAAATTATATGCGGTAAAAGATCTGCCAGCCGATAGACCCTATCATTGTACGTTTCAAGATTACCCAAATAATCTGATGACCAGCTTAAGATCCCCTTGTAATGATATCATTACAAAGCAGATACCTACGAACAAAGGTATAATATATCGGCCGTCGCTAATTTTTCCCATCGCTAATATTAAACAAAGTCTGCGTTAATTATACAATACGAAAGGATTTGAGGAGTCATGTAGAAAGTGTGCAGATCGACCGAATAATAATCAGGAATTAGTAGATATATACGACGGGAGAATTTGGAAAACATTCAAAAATTCGAATAATAATCAATCATTTTTCAGACATGAGGTATCGGATTGTCATTTGGGAATCATGTTGAACCTTGATTGGTTCCAACCCTTTGACAATTCGCAATATAGTATAGGGTGGTATATGCAGTTATATGCAACCTTCCAAGAAGCGAAAGATTTAAACCTTCAAATATTATTACTATTGCGATTATTCCAGGTCCTAATGAACCAAAACTATATTGATTAAATCATTATTTGGCACTAATAATTGATCAATTTATTGCGCTATGGTAAGGTTTTAAATTGGACAAAACATATGAAAGTTCTATCAGCAAATTTATACGAGCAGCAATAATATGTTGCGCGTGTGACATTCCAGCCGCAAGAAAACTTTGCGATCATATATCTGCGCGTGTGACTTGTCATAGGTGCTAAAAAGTAGCTGATTTTACTATCAGAAATCAGCCGAACTTTGGCGGATTTGATGATATGGAACAATGGTTTATGAAAAGGAATGTTGAGGAAGTAAAAAACAACGCAACTTTATGGAAGGATTGCAACACAGAAGATGCTCGAAAAAAGCATATATCTGAAACTTTAGTACGTTGGTCAGAAATATACCGACTTCCGTATTTCGATCCCGTTGGATTCCTCATCGTTGATCCTATGCATTGCCTATTTTTAGGCATTGCTAAATGGATTGTTATACGATTATAGATCGAAGAGGGTCGACTAACATCGAAACATATGGAAACCATGCAAGAACGGGCAAATAAGATGAATTTACCATCAGATATTGGCAGAATCCCAAATAAAATAACAACAGGTAAAGGTTTTTCGGGATTCACTGCCGACTAATGGAAAACCTTTATGCTTGTCTATGCTACTACTATCACATGGAATTTACTTTCGGATGATAATAGAAAAATCTTAAGTTATTTGTATGAGCATGCAACATTCTCGTATGTCGTATTATTTCAAAATCAGGGTTAGAAGAAGCCTATCAATGCCTTCTATCTATGGTAATGCTGGTTGAAAAGAGTTATAGACTAGAAAAAATAACTCCAAATATGTATTTATGTTTGCATATATGTGAATGCGCTTTTGACTACGGCCCGATATATGCATTTTGGTGTTATAGTTTTGAACGAATGAATGGTCTATTAGGTAATATATTATGAGCCGATATTTTTATTATTTTTATTATTTCTAAAATTTAACTAGAATTTTTTTTTCTATCAGGCTTTTTACATAGTAGTAAACGACATATAGAGCCAGAATTACTTAAAATTGTTTAATGTTATTCTTTTCTTGATGAGCTATCAACATACGCTAACGGTAACCAACACCTTTCGGAGTGCTTGTCCTATATTGCTTTTAAAGAAACAATCGGTAGCCTTGCTGCTCATGATGATTTTGATTTGAAAAAGTATTTCGAATTTTATCAATAGCAAAAGATGTAAAACATAAAGCAGGAGTGGATTCAGAAGCTTTTCCAGAAATACTACTTAAACCAACAAAACAAGCAGATTTACCGTTAAAAGTGTTGGAATTATTGGTCAAGTACTATCAAAGCGCATATGATTGTTCTTTCGTATCATTATCAAATATTCATAATTCAACATCAGATTCAAGAGTAGTATTATCAAAAGTAAAATATTTTGGTAGATTAAGGATAGGAGCTGAAGTCATTGGTTCAACATATTCGGTAAGACATATCAGGTCGGCAAATATATTATCGCGATTTATCTTAGACGATGATAATACAATTGATACCTATCCTGGCCAAGTTCAGTTCTTTTTTGAACACACAGTACAATTACTAGATGGTGAAACGATACATGCACTAGCATATGTAAGATAGTACAAGCAAATAGATGATCGAAGGAGTCGATTTCATTATCAAATCGATGACAATTTGAAAATTTGTAACATAGAATTGTGGAAGAGGGATTTTTTTATGAATTAGGTCGTGATTGTATCATCCCAATTCACAGCATCCTAGGACGATTTGTTGACAGAGTAATGAAAATTGGCAAAAAACATCCTAGAGAGTATTTGTCAGTAATTCCGATAAATCAGAAGATTCATATATAAATTATTAAACAATTAAAATTCAATATCTCTTTCTCTCTTTTTATGTAACAATAGTGTAATAATCATCTGTTCCAAAAGTTTATAAATATATCATAAAATCTTTTCTTTCTTTATTTTTCTTTATTTTTCGCGTAAGTGATTTTTACTAATAAATTACCATAATGGCTTACCGATAGGTCAATAATAAAATATATTTTACTGATATGCCTTTATAAGTATCGGATGAATATCAAATTGTTATCATATAAATATCATTGACCTATCGGATTACTAATAAGTTCAGTATATTTTTCAAATATTTTATGATATGTCTTTAAAAAATCGGTATATAGTTAATAGAAATCATTGCCATATCAGTTTAATGACATATGCATGATTTTTAATATGGTCTATCATGCCATATTGGATTTATGATATGTTACCGATACCTCATGACTTGTCATAACCCGATACCTTATCATTTGACCTGTGAGGATTCATTAATGATTACCAGATTTTTGACAAAAGACAGAAGGTTGTTGAATAGTTCTTATGATTAAATCCTGAAGAACGCGTTAAAAAAGAACATCTCCTGATAACAGCAATCATTTCAGGGCTAAAAGAACCTAAGTGCTTTAATTCATTTATGTATCCTATAGTCAAAGAACTAAAAGAATTAGAATGTTTGTTAATTTTAGTATTCATTTCTTTTTTTTTGTATATAATTAATGTATATTCTAATATTGCTTTTAGCCAGAATATATTGCTATGATGGATTAAAAAAAGAATATTTTCTATTATGCACATATGTTTTATCATGGTCAGACAATACTTCAGGACTAACAAAACTTATGTATCTAACTGGCCATAATTCATACAAAGGATGTCTTTTTTGTAATATTCATGGTGTTTACTTGAATTATATGTTTTTTCCAACTACGTCACCTATGAAAAAGGAAAACGAATACCAAAAATATGATCCTGATAATTTACCCTTACGAACTCATAGACAATTTAAGAATCAGATTTTTCAATTAAACCAATCAATTACTGAAAAAGAAAGAAAAAAATTGGTAACAGAATTTGATAAATATAATTACAAATATTTTCTGAACTTTGTTATATTTATTTAATATATACTATGTATTTATGATTTTATTAATAGAAATAAGAGGTCATAGTATACTTTTCGATCTTAAAGCGACTCATTTTCCTAGTTCTTTTTCAATTGATGCATCTTATATATGAAAACATAGCGTGTTATATGTTTAAATTGTAGACAGAAATATTTTTTAGTAATGATAGTAGTCAAGACATTGGTGACTATGTTCTTAGTCAGAATGTTTGAAATACAATTGGTAATAAGATGCATTATGCTCGAAAAAGCCTTTCAGTCTATCTTGAATGCCTACCTCGTAATATTGTGTTATATTATAAAGGATATAAAGCCGAAGAGTGGGCTGCCTAGATTACTATGTATTTATTACCTCTATTGAAAAGTAAAATGCCACAAAGATATTATGAAGGATGGGCGAATTTTGTTAAAGCCGTACGTCTGTGTCAAAAATTATCATTGACATTTAAAGATATTAGTGATATTCAGTCTCTATTTCGATCCTTTTATGATTATTATGAAAAGTAAGTGGTATTATCAATTTAAACTTATACAAATTTTTTTAATATCGCCTTAATTAAAGTATATGACTGTATTTACACTTTTATTTTAAGAGAATATTATCGAAATTTAGAGTGGCGATTAAGTATAATGAAATTATGCTTTCATTATCTTTTACATATCGCCGATAGCATAGAAAATATGAGTCTATGTTGGACTACATGGCAATTTCCTATGAAGAAGATTTGTGGAATGTTGCTTCCTTTGGCCTGATCATGATTATATCCTTATAAAAATATAATTAATAATGTATATATATAGGAAATATTTAACCATCTACAATATTACCAAGTTGCATATGAGACTATTTTTCCTTCTCAAATATCCAAACATTATCTAAATCATCTTGTATATTCTCAATCTAATACCGAAGAGGAGTTATATTTTCCTTTAAAAAAACATACTCTTAGTCAGTCAGAGTTAAGGAAGATCAAAGAACATTTTTCTGTATCTCACAATGTCAGAAGTCAAAAATTGAATGTAAGTTTTAATTTTTATGCATTTGATTACGGAATCCTATAAATAGATCGACAAAATGATCATTTGTCTTACTAGTATTTGATATAATATTATGTAGTCTTTTTCTTCATTAGGTATAAAATATGGATGTTTACGTACAAATGAAGGTCATCAAATTGGATCAAAATGGATAAGACGAAATGATGATTGGTCTCGCGTTAATTACTCAATATTGATATGTTACTAATTCGTACAAGACTTGGCAATGTATATTTATTTATTTTTTATTTAATAATATTTATAGGCAATTATGGAAGTGGATAAGTGGGTTTCATTTTTCCGAAAAATACCTGAATATATATTACAAAATTTTTATGGTCAAGTTAAATATTATATGGTCTATGAATTTGAAGAACAGACTTATATATTAGCATATATTCATTGGGCTGCTAATATCATAGAGGATAATATAGGACTTATTTCATTTAAAAAATATGGTGCACATAAATTTATTGATGTATTCACTATAGATCGTTGTGTGGATTTTTTTTTCAACTTAAAAATACTTATTATGTAATAGATAAGGAATTTGATGAGAAATTGGATTGCACTGAATATGACTTATAGAATTTTTAATGTTAGTATTTATTTAACAATGTTTATTTTATGACTGAATATATTAATTAACCATATTATGTATTATTTTTATATATTAGTTAAAATGTGTTGATATTTAATATACAATTTATGTATACTTAAAATTAAGCACAATAAATTTATGTTTAAATTACTAATAAATACTGGATTTTTTGAATAAAATATGTTCAAAATACTATACAATTTATGAACAATGTATTTTTATAGGATTAGATATTAACTTATTACTTTTAAGTCTTTAAGCTAAAGCTAAAATCTATAAACAAGAATTCAAAATAAAAAGCATTCAACAAGCTTTAGATTAAAAAATTGATAATTTTACTAATAATCTTTTAAGAATGATTGATTCTATTCTCAAACGAAAATGAATTTTTATTTTCTTAAATAGATATATTGATAATTCAGCTCTGATCAAAGACCTACTCATAAATGCTTCAAATGTTAAAAAGGGGGTTGCTCGCCACTTTTAAAATATCACTAAAATATTTCACAGAATCATAACTACCTGATGAATAGGTATTAGCTTACCAACCTTTGGCAGATATTGATCCTCAAATTTATGAACAATTAACTGCTCCTCCTACAGCTGATAAATAGTACCAAATTATCAATCATCTTGCAACTAATAAAGCCTTAGATCTATCTAAAATCTTTAATGAGATGTTAAAACATTTTGGATCATCAGCTAAAAAGATTTTCTGGTATATTATTTGTGAATGTTTGCAAATCTCATCAATCCCCACATGTTAGAATTTAGGTTACATTTACCTCATTTCAAAGCCAAAATTGTGAGAATATAATCTTAACAATACTAGACTCATCACTTTACTTAAAAAGTGTTTATTAAACTACTCAATGACCATTTAGCCAAGATTTTTATCTAACATAATATACTAAAGAAACATAATTTTGCAGGCCTTTCCTTTAAATCAACTTTTGATCTAATATATATAATTGATAACATCATTCAAGATTCTCTTCAATAAATCTAACCTTTGAATCCTTTTACAAGATATGTCTAAGGCATATGATTGTGTTAGCATCTTCATATTAATAAAAGCTTTAAAAAGATTTAAGATTCCTTTCTCCTTTATTCGTATCATAATGAAGATTTTTTCTTTTCAGATTCAATCAAATTTTCACTATACATGGCAATACTAATACTTATTTAGCCTATTCAGATATTGATCAAGATGAAGTCATATCACCCTTACTTTGGTATATATACTATAACCTACTTTTTTGCAAAATCAACGAATCACAGTATGGATATAGCATGCAAGCTCAATGGAAACTAGATATTTACACCTGTAATATAATAATTATTAAACAATGAATTTCTACTCTTATCTTCATGAATGATACTCTATGAATTGCAAACTCTAAAGCAGATTTAACAGGCATCATTACAATTGCTAACAGTTTTTTCATTTTTAATAACATTCATATCAATTAGGCCAAGTCAGAACTATTAGTCAATATCCCAAGTAATCCCTTTTAATATCTAACATAATAAAGATCTTTAGACTATTATGCCTTACAGCCCTAGAAAAAGTATTTGATATCTAAGTGTTTAAATTTCGCTTCTACTAAACTGAAAATTCATCAACACCCAATCTCATGATAAAATTAAAAAAGTCATTATAATTATGAAGAATGCAAGACTTACAGATTCACACTTGTGTACATTTTCAACATAGTCATTTTACCTCAAATTGAATATAGGTTTCAACTTATATTACCTTCTGAGTTATAATGCAAAAAGATTATTACCATATATTTAGTCTTCGCTAAATAAAAATTAAAACTTTTCAAATACACACTGTCAGATATTTTTTATTTAAATTATTTTTATAATTTGACTTCTTTGTTTCAACGTCTGTTATAAAATTTTAGCAATATTTTTACTTCAAATATCAAATGAAGTTAATGTCTTGGGTAAGACCTTCTATATTTGCTCGCTTCAATTACAAAACCAAGCATAGTTTTTTTCAACAATCCTTATCCTATTAGCCTTTTAAAACTTCTTTAACATCAGATGATTAGCTCCCCTCACTTTTGAGTGCTCTTAATAAACTTAACATCAAACTTATTATTTTTAACTCTCTTTAGAATATTATAACTGACGGCTGCATACCTATTTTTGATCTTATCACTTCAGAATATAGAAAGCATGCTATTTCTCTTAAAACCTGCTCATTACTTTATGTTGAATAACTGGTCAATTATAGAGACAATTTCATATTTACTTATAAAGACTTCTACAATATTTCACGACTTGATGTTCATTTATTTAAAACTCTAAAATAGTGTCTGTTAGTAAAACAAATTTTAAAACCAAATGCAGATAGGACTCTGTCACTAACATATTTATACAATCATAAATTTTGCTATGGATATAATATTTGCCAGCCTTCCTTTACCTCAAAAACATCAAACATTATTGTTGGTTAAAATACTAATACAAGCTCTTTTATTCTTGATAGAGTAATCTCTATAGAAAACAATACAGTTCACCTTATGTATTATATTCCTCTCATTGATCCTTATAACTTTATAGTTTTGAAGTCATGTGAATAATGTTAATACCACCAAACCTTAGCACTAACCCTAAGAAGCTTTTACAATAAATGTTTCTTCAACATATAACATCATCTTTACTCAGCTATTCCAATTTCTTTCAAAAATAGTATCTGTGATACCATATATAGCATTCTTTCCCTAAAGGCTCTACATGAATTAGCTATAACATATTTTTTATCTTATGCTAATCCTAATCTTTTCTCTGTGCCTAGACCCTTCACTCTTCCTGTACTAAATAATTTGATTGATAAATTTATTTCACCTCCTTATAATTTAACTCTTGCTAACCTTTTTCTTTTCTTCATATGCTCAACTAATTTAGAATTTTATACCAATGGTTCTCTTAAAAATATTGGTTCACCTTCAATTAAAATGGGATTGGCGTAGTTATAAACTTACTAAAGTTCACTAATAGTTTCCTTTTCCTCTGCTTTTGCTTCAGTCTTTTCTTCTTTCTTCTTTCTTGAATTTGTAGCTATTTTTACAGCCCTTTTAACTGCCTTCCAATTGCAATGTGTTCATTTTTACTGATTCTGCAGTTGTTATCTCCTAATTCAACCAAATTAAATTTCTTCTTATTATGGCTTTTTCAATTAGACCTGCTTTCAAGATTAATAATTTTGTGCATTAGTAATGTCTATTTAAACTCATCGACATATACAAACTCAATGTTAAACTCATTAAAGTCAAAGTTCACATAGATAATATTTTTAATAACAAAGTCGACTTTTTGGCAAAATCAAGCTTAGATATACCTGCTCTTTAAGTAATTACTAGCAACTCTTTGAGAGGTTATTTTACCTACTAAAATTTAATCATTATCACTCTCATTCGTCAGTTTATCAAAGATGTCTCCTGAGAGTCCTCCATCCTCAACTTACTTAGATTATGTGTATTTTTTAAACAATCAGGAATTTATCATACAAATTGGTCTGCAATGATATTTGCTCTTCATAACAATACTACTTTATAAACTACAACTTATGCTACTTTATTCCTTAAAAAAATAAAATATTAAAGATTCCTAGAAATAATGCCTACTCTCGAGATTCTTAAAATCAAACATCCTTCACTTTATCCATCTATACTTTTGTGTCTTCAATGTAATGCAATAAATGAAGATTTTTATCATATATGAGAATGTCCTGTAGTTATCTATCAAATGAGATCCTCAATCAAAAAAATACCTAAAGACAATTACCAATATATTAGATTGTGAAATTAAGCAGTTTAACTATTAAACGTTATACTCATACAACTCTTCTTCATATTTTGCTCTTATCAAAAAAATTGTTCCTGTTCCTTTATATAACTTCTACACAGTAAACTGCTATCCTACTCTTTAACTACTGCTGCTTATTCTTCTTTTATACATTTTGTTTTTGAAATAACCCATACTATTTAAAAAGAATGTTGTACAATTATTCATGAATTTGAAACTAACTATAACATCGATTTTTAATCTAAAGTTAACAACTTTGTCTCTTCAGATTATATAATTGCTACTAATCTATCTTCCCCTTTTACTAATAATAATCCAATTATTTTAATGATTCATTCAAGATCTCATTAGTCAAAATTTTGATGTAGTAGTACTTACACCCTCATCAATTTTATTTACTGGAAAGTAATAGTCTTAGTTTAGGTTAAGTTTAATTTTAAAGAGTGCAGGATCAGTCTTCTTATTATTAATTTTAAATTAATTTGAACGAAATTTTCATGATTTTTTCTTGATTTTGTAATTTGTTTATTTTTATTTTATTTTATTTTTTATCATGATAAAGATATTGCGAAACTATTGCACTTTAAAAAAAACTATATAAAAGATCAAAGAGATCATCATTTTTAGTTTAGTTGGCAATAACTAAGCTTCTATTGTGAATTACACTGCAATAGCCACAGATTCAAATTACAGTTAAGGCATAAAACTAAATGATTTTCTTACGAATTTCATATGTAACTGAATATATAGGTATATAGACTAATATATATTTATAATTAGTCAATTGATCTGTTGATCAGTATTAATCATGCCTAAATATTAGATTTTTAAGAATAAGTGAATGCAAATGAAGCTATAGATTGATAAAAACTTGATCTTCACTAATAGATCTGTAATGGATACTATCTCATATCTTAAAATTCAGAGTAAAGCTCTGAACGGTTCAGATTAATTCGAAAATTTTCAGTTCAGATCAACTTCAGTTCAGTTTCAAATTGCAAAAATTTCAATCTGAAAATTTTCGATTCAGTTCAGATTTTTTTTGGATTATAAATCTAATTTGAACTGAAAAAAATCTGAACTGAACCAAAAATTTTGGATTAATCTGAAATTTCAGATCGTTTGGAATGATGAAATTATCTTTTCAAACAAACGATAAAAGGATTGTTCAATTGGTTCCAAATGAACGATAAAAGAATCGTTCATTTGGAACGATTGAAGTTATCGTTCTAAACGAATGATAAGAAAATCGTTCATTTGAAACGATTGAAGTTATCGTTCTAAATGAACGATAAGAAAATCGTTCGATTGGAATGATTAAATTATCATTCCAAAAGAATGATAAAAGAATCATTTCAAACGATCCGAAATTTCAGATTAATCTGAAATTTTCAGTTCGGTTCAGATTTTTACCAGTTTACAGTTCAGTTCGGTTTCGGATTGGCATTTTTAAGATTTATAATCTGAACTGAACCGAACTGAAATTTTCGGATCAGTTTCAGATTGGCCTATAATCCAGACCGAACTGAACCGTTTGGAGCATTAATCATCATCATTTGAATTTGGTATAGGAATTTCAGAATTTTTAAAATCCATTTCAATTGGATTAGCATTTAGATCTAAAAATTGTATTTGATGTTGTTGTAATTCTTTTCTTTTAATGAGAAATTAATAGATACATGAAGTTAACTCATTGCTAACACTTTATCATTTTATAAATTAGATATATTAAATAAATTATAAATAAATAATATAAAAAATTAAATAGAATTATAAAACCTATTAAAATCAAATAAACAAAAAATTGCCAAATAAAAATCCATTAAAGAACCCGTTAAACCAAATTAATATAAGAAAATAAACAATAATTACATTAATAATAAAAATTTGTTAAATCAACCATTAATAAATAAACCCATTAAACAAATCAGTTAAATAAAAACCCGTAAATCTAAATTAATAAAAAAATAAACAAAAAATCTATTAAATCAACCATTAATAAATAAACTCATTAAATAAATAAAAAATCTGTAAATTCAAATTAATAAAAAAATAAACAAAAAATCCATTAAATCAACTATTAATAAATAAACCCATTAAACAAATTAGTTAAATAAACAAATTAATTAAAATAAAAAAACCTGTATATTAATCCAAATTATTAATATAAAAAATAAAAAATTTCATTAAATCATTAGTCCATTAAATTAACCATTAATAAATAAAAAATTAATTAAAAATAAAAATCCTATCAAACTAATAAAAAATTCGTCATCAATAATAAAATAAAGAAACCCATTATCAATACTAATTAATGACTATTATAAGTAAATGAAAAATAAATCAATTAAAAATCTGTTAATAAATAATAAAAGACTTTAAATTAAACAAAATCTGAAAACTTACCATTAATCGATTATGGCGAACTGTATGTAAAAAACCTATAGAAGATCATATTTGTTTAATTGAAGCTGCATTTATACATATTCCAAAAATTTTTAGAGCAATGGCAGCTAATTCTTTATAACTACCTTCTACATAAGACCAAAATTTAAAGACATCATCCCCAAATTGTTCAAAAGTTTCATCATTAAATAGTTCAACTTTTTGACAAAAATCTTCATATTCTAACAATAGTTATAATAGCTTTTTTTAAACTATGCTTTATAATAGTATATCAAATACCATCCCAAATAAGAATATGACAAATTATTAAGTTCAGAATTGAAATATTTAAGACGGTATTTTGGATGGAGTAAAAAAGTAAGTAATAGCAATGGTTATTCCTATTGGTTCTATTTTTTTCCAATTGATCAACAATATGATTGCCTAAATTTGAATCTAGAAACCTCTTCCAAAATTGAATAAATAACCAAAAGCATGAAGTACTTCAAAAAAATATGCTTTATCACATTAAAGCTTATTTAAAATATCACAATATGGTGATAAAATATCCTGTAAAAGCTTAATTGTCTTCCACTAATTATTATTAAGAAATACTTGACAAAGATTTGAATTCAAATAAAGTTCATTAATATTTGATAAACTAACTGATGAACGTTTATGACAGATTGCTAAATTCTATAAACAAAAAAAATTAAGTATTATTAATAAATAATTTTAATTAAAAAAACTTTATACTTACTCATAAAGCTTGTTCAGATTGAACAAGACTTTTAAAACAAAAATAATAGCTGTTTCTGTTTTTTTAGAAACTATAATTGAATAGTATTTGTCATATAACTCTTTTTGAATATCCTAAAATTTACTAATAAAATAACTGTTATTTGTATTTTTAAAATAAGCAGCAATCGTAATTGCTTTACTAGATACAATTTTTAAATTTGATAATTTTTTAAAAATATCACTAATTGCTAATTGGCATTGATGAGCAAAATAAAGCAAAAAGATAATCTCTGAATATTCTAATTGAAGACATCGCCTATTATTAAAATATTAAATAAATATTAAATTTTCAAGATTTAAATTAATATTAATATTAGTAATTTTATTTAATATTACTTACTATACTTCAGCATAAGCTAACGCATTATCAGATACTATTGCATTAAATTTAATACCTAACTGTTTAATTTTTTGAATCAACACCATTATTTTTAGTATCATTTCAATTAGTCATTCACATTCATTACTAATATCTGAAGCTTCTCATATTAAAATTTTACCTGAAGATGTTATAAACAATGATTTAAATATGTGTTAATTTAAAATATTTTTCCATCTATCAAATGTCAATACCATTCCAATTTGATCATTTTTTAATTTTTCATTTCTCAATATATTTAAATCTTCAGTTTCCTTATTTAATATACAATTGGATAAAGCTTTTCTTTTTGGTAAAACAAGAAATGGATTTAAAAATTCAAAAAATTCTAAAGTTGCTAGATGATCAACCTATTGAAATAGAAATCCATTTGCTACTAACATTTTTAATAAAAATCGCTCAAATTTTAGTATTTCTTTTTTAATAGGTTTATGAATAAGACTACTTTCAAT
>CAJVPQ010001562.1:0-17470 GCA_910591825.1 Funneliformis caledonium
ACTAAAGAAGCAAATCTAAAAATATCTGCCATTAATTCACTTTCACAATTTTCAGTTAATGTTAAATAATGTGTACCTATAAATGATAGAGAAGATAGTGGAATTTGCTGAATAAATTGTTTTAAATTAAATCCTAAATTTAAATTTCCTTCATCATTTTGTCCAAATATTCATATTGTATTTTTTGAATAGTTGCATTAATTGTTGCATCTATATCAAAAAATCAAATATATTTTTCTTGAAATATTTTACTAAGTTTAGCAATATATCCCAAAATATCATATAAAAAATGAAAAAATGCTAAAAGTTTCCAGTTACATAACTCATCATAAAGTGCTGTAATTAAATCTCTTTTTTGTGTATTTGTAATCTCTGTAGCAGTTGAAACTAATGTATCTAATAATGATTCAAGTATTATACATAAATTCTTTACAGTCTCAAAAGATGAAAGCCATCGAATATCAAAAATTTTACGAATTTTGATTTCCGGCTTGTTTAAAAATTCTTAATAGCCATGTAATATATCTATTCTTTTGCTTAATTTACTAAAAAATTTATAACATCTTTTCATTATTTGTTCAGCTTTTTTGCAAAAATCAACTTGTCTATAAGCATTTTCAGATGCTAATGATAATCTATGTGCAATACAATGAGTAATAAAAAGATATGGATTATTTTTTGCAATCCTAGCAGCTACACCATTATTTTCTCCCATCATTACACTTACACCATCTGATACAAATGACATGATTTTATTAGTTAAATCTAAATTTTAAATAATATTTATATTAGTATTATAAATATATAAAATAAATTAAATCAATAATAAATTTAACTTACTTTTTTTATCAAACAATGTAATTACTGTATTATAAATTGTTTATGTGTCAGCATTTTCTAATTGTAATAGTTTTAAATATCAAATCTTTATTACCCTATGTAAACAATATTTAACATATAATATTACATGTAATTCAGTTGCAATATCGGTACTTTCGTCTAACATTATTTTAAAAGCTGAACAAGCTTCTAAATCTTGCCAAATTTTGTTTTCGATTATTTGAGCAAAAGCATCTAACATTTCAAGACTAATAGTATGATTATCATACATTGAACCATTATCATTACTAGCTTTAATATGTGGCACTCCAATAAATCGTGAAAAATTGATAAAACTTTTAAGTTTATGTAAAGGAAGATTTTCAGATGCTAACCAAAAAATCAATTTCATTACTTGAATGATATGTTGATGAGCTTTATTAATAGTATTATTTGTAACAGTTTTCATTGCCCTTTTTTGATTTTCTAATCGAAAAGCTTTTTCATGTTGCTTAGTACCAGCATGTTCGGATAGTGCACTAATTTTAAAATTTTTTGATCCTGTACATTAAATAAAATAATTAGATAAATAATTTAAAAAATTGTAGGGAAATACATATGCAATCGGAATTAAAAATACTTTTAGTTACTTTAGCAAATTCGTTTTTTTAACTATGAGCCATACATAATGTACAGAATATTCTATTTTTGTTTACATCATAAAATACCCAAAGATATTGATCCTTTCAAGAAGAATAATATATATTGTGTGTTTTTCTTTGAAACTTAACCTTTTTTTTAGAATTACGAATATGATGAGATAAAATAGGAGCTTTGGCTTTTCGTTTGTTATTCTTAGGTGAAGAAACTATATATTTTTCAACCCCTTCATTACTGGAATTATTTGTTTCGGTTGAACTATGTTCTAAATTATTGTCTGAAATATCACTAAAAAATTTAAAATAAAGTTAAATTAATTGGAATAAAAGTAAATTTAGTTATACACTTTAAATTTAAGCTATATATTTACTATTCAACTTCAGAACTTTCATCTTGGTCAGAAGAAACCAACTGTACTTCATCTCTGGTCTTCTTAAAAAAATTTAATAAAGACATTATGTATGAAGAAAGTTACTGATTATCAAGTTGTACGAATTGTGAATATGTAACGTATGATCTGGCCTATAAAAAAATCTCAGCCAATAAAATCTGGACAAATTTAAATTTTTCAGTTCTGGATAAATATCCAGTTTTATAACAAAAATTACGGATTTTGAAATAAAAATCTGGTAAATTCAGAATTTTTATATACTAGTTTGAACACTGTTCCTGGCCATATAGGTGGATGAAGGAAATTCTTTAAACTGATATAGATCAATATCTTTTAAAACAAGGCTAAAGAAGCCAATCAACGAATTAATTGAAACATCAGGAAGTTTAAACCTTTCTTGGAATTTAAAGATCCAAAGAAGAATTCATAAATCAGTTTTACCAATATTCATAATAGAATTATCCTAATCTGAATCATAATCAAGATTAACGGAAGCTACAAATAACTCATTATCAAATGAGAACAGTTCATCATCTAAAGTTTGTTTATCATCAAATGATCGAAAACTCGCTTTATCACTAAATGAATCATCCTATTCAAGTTCTTCATCTGGAAAGATGTTAATATTATCAGTTATACGAAATTTATCATATCTTCTTCACTTTTTTTTGACAGAAGTTAGATTTCTAATAAAAGTCTTTTTATCAGATTGATCATGATCATTGTCAATTATTATATCATCTTCGCGAAGATTTTGAGAAGAATCAATATTCATAGATTGAATTTTAACTGAATTAGATCTATCGTGATTTTCTTTGCTTTTGTTTTTATCTATTTTAGAGATTGCATCTTGGAGCTGTTTCTCTTTTATTTTATGCTTATTCCTGATTCTTGTGTCGACAAGTTTACCATTATATATTTTGCAATCACATAGTACTTTTGGTCGAATTTTTGTAGCTTTTTTAGTTACATATCTTTCTTGAATCGATTCTTGCTTCTTTGATCATTTGAACATTTTAAAAATATAAAGATTATAGAAAAGAATTGAATGCACCAGTTATATAAACTATCCAATTAATTATTTAAATTTGAAACTTTACTATTATTGTGAATTTTGTGATTGAGCCTTATTACCGAAGTTTATTATTGTAATTTTTTAGTAGATATATATATGAATATAGACTAGTTGATTAAGCAAAAAATCATGAATAATACTTTATACCAAAAAAAAGTATATTTACTAATATATTTTTAAATCAATTTTGATAGATATAAAAAGGACTAACTTCAGAGCGACTTTAAAAAAGAGAACAAAATTACTTTACACTTTTTAAAATACATACCATAATACAAACATTATCTATTATTTATTATAACTTCTGGTAGGAGTTCTCATTCTGAACATAACCAAAACAGGTCTCGGTCAAGAAGAAATAGAGATAAATAGCATGTTAGAGATAGGCATGATAGAAATAGATGATTAAATTATAATAGAGATATAAGTTCAAGTTATAATAAAGATAGAAGTCCAAGTTATGATAGAAATGGAAGTTCAAGTTATGATATAGATAAAAGAAAGAGTTTCAATCGTAACTAGCAAGCTACAACAATGATATTATTTTTTTCATTTCATTCATCATGTAATTAATTATAATCATCAGTATAATTCTCTGTCATCTAATTCTTTAGAATTAGATGATGAAGATGATGAATCATTTTTAAAGGAATATCATAAAAGAGGTAATGATAAGGCAAAGAAGAAAGAGAAACAAGCTGATAAGGGTAAGTTTTGTTGTTTTTTACCAGTATTTACATCATATTATACATGATGAACATATATTTTAGATCGATTCATTTCACTTTTACAAGATGATGATATTTAAGAACTATTTAAAGAATTTCTACAAAGCAAAACGAAGAAACTGGAACCAGAAAATATTTTATCACCAGATCAATATGATATAAACTATAAGGCAGAAAGTCAAAATCAGCTCTAAGTACAACAAGATTGAAGTCGAAGCCAATTAAGTTTTCAAAATCAATCGCAGGTCTGAGTACAATAGGAGAGTAAAAGCTAATCAAGATATCGAAGTTTAACAAGATCTCAAAGTCCAACAAGATCTAGAATTTAATCCTGATCAGTTTCGAGTTTAAGTTCTAATCAGGGTAATGGTAGATCAAAATACTTATATACTACTGACTTATCTAATGATCTCTGAGATGCTTTAAAAGTAAGTTATTTTATTTTACCAGTGTACATACATTAATGTTCTACACTTTGCTCTAGATAATTAACGATATCCTTTTAGCATCAGATTTTTTGGATAATTAAAAGATTACTGATTACAAAATCAATTAAAACTAAATCAAATATTTAAAGATCAGAGGAATATTATAAATAGTACGATAGTCCTATCAGTAATGAATGCTTTAGATTTAGAAACGTTTCCAGTTTCTGAATCTATTGTATATGAAATATTTCATAGTAGACATAAACACCAACAAGAAGAATATCTAAAAAAATAACGATCGTTAACCTACTAAGATGAGCAGGCAAAACGAAAACATTTAAATAGTAGGAGAAATAACGTAAATAATAATGAGCATATTTTTTTTATTTTGTTTACTAATTTTATTATAATAACAGAAACGAAGAAATCATGCCAATACTATTAAACATTTAGAAGTAATTAATGATTCACTAATTAAGATGTTCAAAGATCATGAACTTCGACCAATTAATGATAATTCTGTATACCATTCTCCCAAAATTTCAGAGACTGACGAAGAAGACACTTCTAATAAAAGGAAGATTGTAGTAAAAGACTTAAAATAGCGCTCAGTTACAGTAAGATTAATGATGAATATTATGAATATTATATGATTGAGATTCTGATATTAACTAATTTTCTAATTTTTAATTTTTATTTGTAGTTACAAACATTTTTACATGATTATGTTGATCGTATATTTGCTAAGTTATCTAAAATTCTAAAGAAATGATCTTGAGCTTACGACTCTGTCAATTTTTACGAAAATGAACAATCAAAGCCATTTCAGACTTCAAAATGGACTATTAATGGATATAAAGGTTCGTTAAAGACAGCTGTACAAAAGGCTTGTATAGAGCAATTGTCAAATACATTTCCTATAAAACCCGACCAATAAGAATAATAATTATAAGCATTGAAAAATACGACTAGGTATTCATTTTATTAAAGTAATATTCTATTTTTATATAAATTATTGGCAGAAGTTTTTTTTATGTATAAATTATAATATTTCATTGTATGTTGGAATAATATTTGCTATTTATATAATATAATATCAATTTAAAAATTTATTAAATCGTTAAGAAGTATATATAAATCATCCTTAATCAGAACATTCCTAATTATCCTTATTGAATAATTGAACAAATTATTTAAAGCAACTGAATAAATTAGATACAATCGTCTATATTCTGACTTGTGTAAGACTTAACTTATTATATACTGTGAGATAAACTAACTTCAATATGAATGAATAAACGAATTTATAAACATTAAAAGTTTAGCATCAATCAGATTTCTGATTTAATTTAATTTGATAAATCCTCTATTGATCTGATTGTAATTTATTTTTTAACAAAATTGTTATCAATACTAATTTTAATAATTTAATTTTCCATAATCAACATAATAAACTAACTCCAATAGTCCATTTTATTGGGGCCTATTATATCTGATTGCCATCATAATCTGACTATAATCAGCATTCATCAATATGGTCCAATAATCTTCAACTGGCATCCAGTCGAAGTACAATAATGATGCATATTGACACCAGATTGTATGCTGGTTTGTCATCTTTGGATACATGGATGTTTTATTAACGAATTCTTTAATTTTTCATATCCTTTCTTAAATAACAATTTTTGGGTTTTGATTCCATTATCTTGATAAATGCATCTCTTTTGCCGATCACGATTAACAATGTCCTCAAGTTTTTAACATCTTTATACCAGCTAGTGTTATGAAACTGATACTAAATCCCTTGCACTTCCAGCACGATTTGATATTTTTGAAAGAAGGTATCAAGCTCTAATTCATTCAAGAAAAGAGGATGATATTCGATTATAGATTCCTCAATAAGAATTTTCTTAGCTATCTGGATACATCTAGTTTAGAATTTGCGATTTTTCTTAGATTCTGATTCTTTTTAAGCTCATCGAGATACCGCTCTAACTTCTCAATTCTAACATCATGTCTGTTACTCTCTTTTATTATCTGCCTTATAAGCTCTGCATTTCTGATATCAAATTCAATAATACGTTACCTCAATGAATTTATTTTAGATTGCATAATATAAAATAATATTTATGCTTTGTATGTTAGTATTCAAAATTAGTAAAACTATTCTAGTTATTTCAGCTGATTTTCAAGTGAAAGTTTTTGCCAAGAAAAAAATTTATTATTACATACGAAAATAAATACAAATGTTTAGGACCTAGCTCACGATACATATTATTTTTTGATAAATTTTTTGATCCTAGCCTTTTTACTAGTTGAGGAACTATCTACATTAATCCTATTCTTTAACAATTTCACAATGATATCAATCACCCTTTTCACGATGCTACAAAGTAATTCAGGATTTTCTTTGACAGCTGATTTTATGAGATTAATCTGGTATTTCACTACCATTTTTATAGTAAATACCATCTAAAGTAAATATTATAAAATGCCACTCCATATCTGTAATTATAATACTATAGATATAATCGAAATAGTCATTTTCAAATACTTGATCTGCAGTCTGTTTCTTTTTATTCATCTAAAATGCTTTATGTCTTGCTATTGGGAAGGAAAAAGTTAAGGAGATATAAGATGCAATTAGTATTATCATCTGATACTGAGCTTCATGAAAGCATATGCAAATGGAATCTTCATACCTTTTCACATGAAGAGATCCTAAAGGGATTAGATTTACTGAAAAAATATATAGTTAGTTTTACTCCTGGCAATCTCAAAATTCCAAAGTCCTCAACATTTCATAACATATACTTTGTCGACATTATTTGCTTATATGGTAGGTTTTATATTTTCTTACATTTGTTTGAGAAAAAAATAATGAACAAAAATTAATATGTTTTCTTTTTCGAATATATGTAAAAATTAATATGTCACACAAGACCCCAATTGATGATCCACATTTCTATTGTATAATCTGACTGAAGACATTGTGCATAGCTTAACAAAAAATTTTCTGAGCTGGTGATCACTACTCGAGTTGATGATTAGTATTCTGTATCAAAATTAAATATATGCTAACCAGAGATAAACACAATCATAACAAGAAATACTAATAATAATTTTGATTAAGTCAATGCTCAATTATATGGTGAACTTTTATATAAGAAGAAAGATATAATAACTATTTAGAAAAAACTCAGTATGTTCTCAAACCAGAGGAAGGGACCTATTGAGAGTAGAAATCAAATAGCATTGAATTAAAGTAAAAAAGGAAAAATATTTGAAGATTTATTTGGGTTGTTATTTAATTTAGTGAGGGAATTAATAGATATATAAGAAGATCTCAATATAGCTACCACCCTGTTCTTACTATATTATATAATAATATACATGATCTTGAGGAAAAAATATATGGGAAAAGATCACTTGAGACATTATATCATTTGCTTTTATATTTGGAAGAGAATATAAGTATGATTTAGAATATTCTTGATATTGTCAGTCATTCTGATCAGAAAATAAATAGATTAGAAAAAGCCAATAAAAATACAAGAGCGTATCTTCAAAACTTCTGACAATTCCTTACCTTTAGTGAGTATTAATATGTCTGGACTATTTTCTGCTGAAGGCACAGTTCAAAGAGAGTAAAAATGTTTTATTTTTCTGAAGAGACTACTGTTATTTCAATTGTGTCATTTATGTAAAATTCAGCTAGCACTCATGTTTAACTAATCTATTTTTTTATCGCACAAGACCTGACTGATGATCTACTTATTTTTCTATCATACAATCTGGCTGAAGGCATTGTATATGACTCAGCAAAAAAATCTTCCAAGCTGATTACTGATCCAGACTAGTTAGATTGGTAGAATACCTATTCTAGGGCTAATATTCTTTCACCAGCTCTATGTCACTAGCACATCTGAGATAAAACTAAATTCTAATCATCTCGCATACTTAGATCTAAAAGGCTCTGAAGACCCTGAGCTAAAATTTGATTATTAACTACTCAAATAAGATCAGGAGGCGTTAAAATTTTTATAAAATTCTCTACGTAGATATTTGAATTTAGCTTATCTACAGCTTCTTTACTAATTTTATAATACCCTTTCAGATTAAGATATTTTAAATTAAGACACAAACTAGCAATCTCTTTAATTGTTATATTGGTATTTTTACAAAATCTAAGGTTGAGTTGTTAGAGCTTTGAACAAGAATAAATAATATTACAAATTGATAGTTCACAAATATCTGTGTGGTGAGAAATATTAAATATTCTAATTTATGGTATGACAGGGCAATTACATATAGATCTTCATCAGTTATTATACTCATATTACAGGATATATATTTGTCCTCTTATAAATTAAAATACTTCAGATTGGGATATAATTCTGTTATTCGTTTTAATGTTTTGTTGCTAAATCCTGTGGTATAATTGAAATCTAAATAAATTATATTTGAAAACAAGCATACAATATCATTAAATTTTTTATCTGAAAGTAGGTGGTAGTGTGAAATTTCTAGATGAGTTAAATTTGAGCTATAAACTGATTTTTATCTTCTACGCACTATTTTCATAAATTTTTTCAATCAAGAGCAATGTGTGTCATTTTCTTTAGCCCAACGCATTTTCATAGAATGGGAGCACTATACCTATACCAAAGCTAGTAAACAAATAGAGCAGAATATAATGACTTATATACTGCTAGGAAATATAAAATCTGTTCTAATAGTTCTGGTAAATTTATAACACCCAAATGCGTTATAAATAATATATGTTGTATCTTTAACAAAAAATAAAATTACGCATATTAATGATCACTGCTTTAGATAATTATTATTTTACATTAGATTCATACTTTACTTTTTTGAAATAGAATCGCAAAATTATCATTTAATAATAGTTTTAAATTGCATATATTCAAAGTTGCACAATTTTCTTGAAACTATAGCATTCCTAATACTAAGTCAGAATAATAATCAGGCTAATCCAGTCCAAGAACTATGAATTCAACAGGTGTGCTTTTATGTTTCTCATTATCTTCAAAACTAATATGCAGATTAATCTTTTCTAATGTGAAATAGAATGCATTCAGAGTTGCAATGCTATTACTTTCACTGTGATATGTAATTCCTAATTCACCAATATGTTTTTTGCTAATGCAATCTACATCAGTACATGTATCAATTAATGTCTTAATAGGGATATTTTCTTTGACTACACAATTCACAAATACCATTTTATTATGGCATATATAATATTTAAATATAAAATTAAACCTCTATTCAACGTCTGATTCTTCAAACCCTCTGGCTCAACTTATTTTAAACTACTAATTATTAACCCTTTTTTGATCGTGCCTTCCTTTATTGCTTATAAAAATAGCTTTTTCTTATTACAATTATCTTGACCAAATCAAAATTTTTGGAAGATTCAGATGAATAGGAGGAATCCTTCATCCTTTTGACCTTTTCTATCAATTATCAAGAAAGCTATTTTATATATTATATCGATCACAGATTTTTTATCTATACATTCATTCAGATCTTTTAATTCAGTTTCTAAAGACTTTATATCTCTCTTTAATCTTTTTACTCTTTTTTCTAAATTATTCTGTTGAGAATGATAGTCTTCTAATTGTTTCTTTAGTGTTCTATTTTCACCAGAAAGTGCACTATATGTCTCTATATTTTGCTTGTCTAGTCCAAATATCTGAGCTAATATCTTTATATATTTAATAACTTCCTACTCTTTAGATGCATCAGATAAATGATTTTATCAGTTATCATTTTTGCGATATTTTATATATGGTATATCTTGCCTTAAGCAAAAAAATAAAATTAATAAATGATATTAGACTAATAAATCAGTCCTCCTGACTCTTTAACCCTTATATGTGATTAGTTTTTATCAAAAATTTAGAATGGTTTTGCTTGATCATAAGGTTATTTCCTTTTCTAAAATTAACTTAATATATCTATCAAATGGAGAAATATAATTGTCAGAACTGTGATGAAGTGCTTCACTGGTATAAGTATTAGCTTTTGATGGATTTTTAAACTTATACATCACGGAAGTAAACACTACCTCTAATTTACGCAAAGAACTAAAGAGTAGTGACTTATAAAGTTTAGAAATATATTCATTTTTTTTCAGAAATAAACTTAAGTATGTCAATCCAGGTTTTCCTGGATCTTTTAACGCTTTATAAATGATTGCTTTCTAAATCTATATAAGCAATTGTCTTGCTCATTCCTCATTTTTTTCAGTGATCTAAACACCCAAGGAATATTCTGTTAGCCTCAATTTTTTGCATATTCAGTTATACCCCATTTGCTATGTGCAAATTTTTAATTTCAGCAGGATGGATATAAAGCATAATCATTATATCAGTTAGAACCTATTTATTGGGTATATTAGACACAACATATAAATCTAGCTGTTCCTTAACTGATTCTAATGAAAAGTAGTCTGGATAATAAAGTCTTTCATTTTTACATTGCTCAGTACGCTCTTATTGGATTTTATTAGATGCTCTGATTATCTTCAGAATCTTAGTATTAGAGATTATTTTTTCTGGAGTATTGCAGATTTGCAATTCTCTTTGAAGCTTGAAGAAATGTAAAAAGGTGATGACAAAATCAAAAGCAGTTTTGACTAAGGTTCTAGATATCGCTTTTACATTTCTTTCATTAAAATTATCCTAAACAATACACTTTAATAGTCTCTCCTTCTAGACATTATCAGAAACTAGATTAATATTCACTTTAGCTTCTAATCCTAGTTCTTTTAAGACTGGTACTTGACTTATGTACTGCTAAATTATCTAGTCAGGAATCAATGTGAATACCTATTCTTTGCTAAATTTATACCCTTTTTGAAGATGATTATAAGCTTGATGTCTTTTCTCTTTATCATCTCTCAAGAAGTTATGCATTTCTGGTACATATTGACTGAGCTTTTCAATACTCATCTTATTAGTAAGTTGGTAGTCTATAACAAACTTGGTTATAATTGCAAACATAGTGTGGTATATAGAATATATGTGGTAGTTAAATTAATCTGTAATATTCAGATTATATTAAGTGAGACAAAGTTCAATTCAAAAAAACTATTCTGTAATTTCACTATCTCATGGTTGATAAAAACTATCAGAGGGTTAGAAAAAGAGAAAAATATATAATTTATGAGAGGTCTCTTTGAAGCCACCTACTCCAGCTGAAATATATTTTGCATATATTTGAAAATTGCAAGTTGTTAGGATAAGCGAAAAAAATAATAATAATTTGAAATTATATATTGCTTAGTTGTAAAAAATGAAAAGTTCCATCTTTACCAATACTATTATCTCACTTTATTCCTGGAGTATGTCTATATTTTTTTGCCATTTCTTATCATCGTAAATATACTCCTGAGGTTTTCTCACATCCTCAAACTTCTAGAGATATATTTTTTTGCTTATTAACCTTTCCCTTTTAGTCATGTAAAATAAATCATTCAGGTTCATCTTATTTTCTTTAGCAAATTCGATAACTTCTGCGTCCGCTATCATCCTGTCTCAATATTCCTGAGATAAGTTGACGTCTTTTTCTGTAATCATCATAAACTTATCAGAATCTTTATCATAATTGATAGTCCATTTTCTGAGACACTCTTCTTGCTGTTATCTAATCAGAAATGCAAAAAAAACTTTTTTATTGCTAGATTCAATATGTTTAGGGATCTTGTCAATTACTAACTCAAATAGATTAGAAGTCTCAGATGTTCTAGATGTTGAAGCGATTGAAACTTCCAATTGTTCTGTTATATCTTTTTCTAGTTGAGGCAGAATTATTTTTGGGAGTAATTTCTGGCACATTGAATATGGGTATGTTTGCAAGTTCATTAGCCGACAACTCATCTTGAGGTATGTCAGAAAATTCTTCCATATTGCCTAGGTCAAATTCACAGAACTTGACTACGATTTTAATGTGATCAAGAATATACTGATATACTCTTACTTCATTATTTTATGAATATGTCCGATCAATACTAATTAGTGGAAATTTCTTTCTAATGATCTTATTAGTTAATGACTTTTCTTCATTACATCCAGACCATTCTAGATAATCCTAGTATACTTTTTCATAGCTAAACCTACTAATACAGTTTTCAGGCCAAAATGAAATATAATCAATTATATATCAAATAGGATTAGAAAATTACTCTTGCATTATTTTATCTTCATTTTAGTTGTAAGAATTTTTTCTGAACTCCAATTTGTTAAGTTATAGCTAAAAAGATATAATATTACTACTCCTAGTATATCAGGATGGTATAGTATTTCTTCTAGCTGATCAAAATATGCTATATTATCTCTACAGTATGCAAAGACATCAAAATAGACTATACGAGAATCACCTATATCTATTTTAAGCAGAGTATCCTAATTGCTTATAACCATATACCCTGCATAATCATTTATTCATATAGTTTTAAGATCCTTATACTCTATAGCTACCATTCATTCTATTATGAGTGATTTAAGATGCCCGTTAAATCTATATTATCCCTACTAGATATTCTAATCTCATTCATAACAATAAATTTTTAAGCTTGAATAGTACTATTAAAATGCCTAAGAATTTTTTTCAAATATGAAGTTGCAAAATGGAGGTGTGTCTCCAAGACTTTATCACTAATAAAATTAGTAATAGTATTTTTTCTGCACTATTGTAATGTAGATTTTAATACCAAAATTGTCCAGAGTTTCATCTCTAGTTTCTGCACTAAATATGCCTACCAGTTTCAGATATATTTGTCAAGTCTTTCATTCCCACTACAGATTACGTTCTTTACATGTCAGAGAATTGGGTCTATAATTTCTTTATTAATTCTAGTCAAAAATCCTATGAAAAGATTAAAAAACTTTGTATTATGAGCTGGAGTATTTAACTAATATGAAAGAAAATTAATATTGCAGTAAAGAATTAAACCTTTAGTAACCGCCTGATCTATTAAATTAATTAACTTCACTGGTTCTCCTTCTAGCTTAATTAAGTTAACTTTATACTTAGCAAGACCTAGTTTTAGTGTCATATTAAAATATAGTTCACTATTCATATTTTCTGTTTTAAGCATCTATAATCTTGATGTCATTTGAATACAGGTGACTGTTACCTGAATTGTGTCATAAATCTCATTATGAGAAAATTTCTGTCTAGATATATATACATATATCTATTAGATCACCCTATACAAAGTAATCATTAGAATTTAAAATTCTGGATTGTTCTAATTTTACGGGACTTAGAAGCTTTTGTTCTCAATTTAAGGCAATTTTGCTAATAGTAAGTTTTTTTGAAGGTTTTCTGAAGCTGGATTCTCTATTATTATTTGCCCAATAGCAAAAAAAGCTATAAGATTTTTTATTTTGAATAATATATATATTATCACTATCATATTCTCGACCACATATTGGACAGTGTGATGGAGAGATGTGCGATAGTGAAAATTTATCAGGAAAATTTTTAGATGGATATGAGAGACTATACCCTTTAATGCTAGTCTCTTAAAGTAATGTTTCTACTAGTTCAAATTTAGCATCGGTGATGATATTATTTATGCTAGAATATTCTCTTATTTCTGCTTTCAGAATAACCAAGAGAGAATTGTTGATGACTTCTGACTTATCATTAGATAGGCGAATCATGAAATCAAAGACAAATCCATCTTTTAGATTTATAACTTTTTTTACCTATATATAAGTATTAGTCTTTTCATCAAATTTAGGTATTCTAATTATTCACAAGAAGAATGTTTATTTGTTCACTATATTATCAATAATACTATTTACCTGTAGAGTCACCAGAACTTTTTTATGAATGAGCTCAGTAAACAATGTAACTTAAGCAATATTTTTAAGTCTCATGCCATAAGTGGAAATATAGAGAAACATTTTTTTATATCACTACTACTAGTAATAGTTATAGTTTTATGATCCCAGTTTAAAAATATATCTTTATACACTTTTGTAAAGTGAATCTTGTATCTCTTTGCCTATTAGTTTAGGTTTAATAAAATTATATATCTCTCGTGATAAATCAAAGTCTATAATAAGCTAAAATAGCTCATCACTATCAATAAATTCATATAAAGAATGGTCTTCATGTTTTGAAAATATGACTTCTATTTCATCCTCATTGTCTACGTCTAGAAAATGTCTTGGTTTAATACTATTATCATAAATTTTATATTGGCATTATTCTATATCAGAGGCTTAAACCTATAATAATACAAGGTAAATACGTCAAAGAACTCTAAAAGCTCAGATTAGCTCAAAGTAAAATTTTCAGATATGTTATCTAGTATATTATTTTAGTATATACCCTAACAAAAAAGTTTAAAATAAAAATAAATATTATTATAGATATAAAAGTGTTATTTAAAAATAATATCAATAGGTGAAAAATACATTTGCTACTACTCTTCTGATGAAGGGATAGTTTGTGAGAATAGAAGTACGTAATCAGAAGAGTATTAGAAAAGATGTCAGTGAGTTCTATGTAAACAAGATGGATGTGTAAGATCAACGGCTTCTAAATATAGGTTTTATAATTTGCATATAAATAAGTGCTATTCAAAAGCAAATTATCATCAAAAGAAATTATATAAGATATTTTAGGACTGGTAGACTCTAAAAGTGTTAGGAGAGGCTCTTAATAGAACAAAAATGCCTAATACTATAAGTTGGCCCTAATGACTTATCAAAAATTTAGCTTCATGAAAAATTTATAGAAATGGTAAAAAAACTTAACAAACATACTAGAAGTATCTTCTTTGATGATTTTAAAACTCTGTGAAGGCAATTTTACTACTTGTTTCTATGTCTTTATGAGTCCTTATGAATTTCTAAACTCTTTATCTTTTTTATTTTTTTTTATATATATATCATATGGGTAGATTGCTAGGAAAATCAGATTCTGGGAATTTTTTAGCAAAATTGAGATTTTTATTGCATTTTAGTTTTTGATGTAATTAGATTAAAATGTATTAAGCTCTTAATTTTAGTCAAAAATTTCTCAGAATCTGATTTTCCTAAAAACACTCCCATATATCGACCATATATCAATTATATCAACCATATATATAATTATATTTGCCTAAGTGGTATACTATAAAAAATTTTTGATTTTTTTCTAGAACTTTTATATTTTATAAGAACTTATAAAGACATAGGGACAAGTAATAAAAAACCTAATAAATTAAATTAAGAAGCCTAAAAACAATATCAAAATTGTTTTTATGAGCATTCCCATGAATTTTCTTATAAAAATAAAGAATTTTTATAGGGACACTCAAAGAAAAAATTCATATACACACTACCTTGACCTAATTTAGATCATGATTGGGCCTCAAAAGAGCTTACAGCATCTCGTCAATATACTAACTATAAATAAGTAATAGTTAGGTCACAAATGGTACATTTCTGACAATCAAATGGGTTAGGCTAAGATAATACATATTGCACCTTCAATTTTAGAATGTGAAATCAGTATATATATACTGGCAGCTAATAGGCAATAATTGGATTGCAAAATAGTGCACTTCTGGCAATCAAATGGGTCGACTATAGAAATGCATATCATACTTAACTAACTGAATTTACTATATTATATAGCAGAGAGATTCAGTGCTGTAATAGGATCACATGATTGACGCAGTAAGGTGCAGTATAAATTTGGTCAGCATTATTCCACAATTTTGGTCAGATCTTTAGACATAATAACTCAGCATTCAAGCTGGCCTGAAACTGACGAACTAATAGAAATACTCTGATTTCCTGCTAATTCTATAATAGTTCCAAAACACTATCAAGTCACCATCATGATGCCAAGTTAGATCCTCAAATCACATACCTAAAATATTAGCTAAAATTAATCACAAATTTACTGTGTCATTTGATACGATATTTTTTTTATCACATTTTGGGATTTAGAAAGGCAACTAAATAGGTGCAAAAGGAAAGCACTTCAATATAGAATCTAGCACTTAATCAGATGCAGAAGGTCAGTACCTTAACATAAAATCAGGTATCTAAATAACTACAGAAGGTTAATAACTCTATTATAAAATTTAGTATATAAATGGCTCAAAAATAGAAGAAAAGCGTGGTATTTAGATTATATATAGTGGCTACCAAAAGAAATACAAGTGTGATTGGTTACCTTTGAATGGCTATAACTCATCAACCACAAATGCTAGAAATATAATCTTATACTTGTTTTAAAGCTCAAATCTTGAAGGATATCCTGGCGAAATCTAGTATTAAGTTAATAATTCCAATTTCGAGTAACTTAACGATCTACATCAAAATTTATTACATAGTAAAGTTCAGATATAAAAAAATTTTTTAAGCATAATATCTACACAAAACTAATACTGGGTTCCGATTCTCTTTAGTGCAGCGATTCTAATAAGCTAAATTTTGTGAGAATCAGACTAGCTGATCAGGAATTATCACGCAGAAAAGATCAGCAAATTATTATATAAAAAGTAGCTGAACTTCTTTTATATAATGATTTGTCGATCTTTGTTGCGTGATAATTCCTGATCAGCTAGTCCAATTCTTACGAAATTTAGCTTGTTGGAATTACCACACTGAGGAGATTCGAATTCATTGTCAGTTTTGTGATAGTTAGTATGCTTAAAATTTTCTATACCTGAACTTTACTATGTAATAAATTTTGATGTAAATTGCTAAGTTACTCAAAATTGGAATTATTAACTTAATACTAGATTTCGCCAGGATATCCTTTAATATTTAGGCTTTAAAACAAGTATATGATCATATTTCTAGCATTTGTGGTTGATGATTTATAGCCATTCAAAGGTAACCAATCACACTTGCGTTGCTTTTGGTAACCACTGTATATGTGGTAATTAGATTATATTGTGATAATAAAAAGTATATTAGTATAAAAATATGAATATCAAGAAAGACTTAAAGATATAATTTGAATGTAAAAGTGATATAAGAAATAATAAAACATTGGATTATATGTGATATTCAGACCATATTATTTAGATTATATGTGGTAATTAGATCACATCATTTAGATCATATGTGATATTCAGTTTATATATAATATATAGATTATATGTGATATTTAAATCATATATGATGTATAGATTATATGTAGTATTCAGATTATATGTGATATTTAGATTATATATGATACTATAGTCTAGGGTAAGTAGAATACCACATGTAATATAAATTATATTATATTGTAAACGGATCTATAAAGAGATCTGCAAAACTGATTTACAAAAGGATTTGCAGAATGGATCAACCAAATGATTAGCAGAAGTGATCTACAA
>CAJVPQ010001563.1:0-17461 GCA_910591825.1 Funneliformis caledonium
ATAAATAGCTTACCAACTTTACCCGACTCCTTAACGGAACTCTATTGCTATGAAACTCAAATAAATAGCTTACCAACTTTACCCGACTCCTTAACAATACTCGACTGTAATAATACTCCAATAAAGAGCTTACCAACCTTACCCGACTCCTTAACAAATCTCTATTGCTATGAAACTCAAATAAATAGCTTAACAACTTTACCAAACTCCTTAACAATACTCGGTTGTAGTGATACTCCAATAAATAGCTTACCAACCTTACCCGACTCCTTAACAATACTCAAATGTAGTAATACTCAATTAAATAGCTTACCAAACTTACCCGACTCCTTAATAGAACTCTATTGCTATGAAACTCAAATAAATAGCTTACCAACATTACCAAACTCCTTAACATTACTCAAATGTAGTTATACTCAAATAAATAGCTTATCAACTTTAACCAACTCCTTAACGGAACTCAGTTGTAGTAATACTCCAATAAATAGCCTACCAACCTTACCCGACTCCTTAACTATACTCAACTGTAATACTACTCAAATAAATAGCTTACCAACCTTACCCGACTCCTTAAAAATACTCAGTTGTAGTTATACTTCAATAAATAGTTTACCAACCTTACCCGACTCCTTAATGGAACTCTTTTGCTATGAAACTCAAATAAATAGCTTACCAACCTTATCCGACTCCTTAACAATACTCGATTGTGGTAATACTCCAATAAATAGCTTACCAACCTTACCCGACTCCTTAATAGAACTCAAATGTTTTAATACTCCAATAAATAGCTTACCAACCTTACCCGACTCCTTAACTATACTCGACTGTAATAATACTCCAATAAATAGCTTACCAACCTTACCTGACTCCTTAAAAATACTTGAATGTAGTAATACTCAAATAAATAGCTTACCAACTTTACCCGACTCCTTAACAAATCTCTATTGCTATGAAACTCAAATAAATAGCTTACCAACTTTACCCGACTCCTTAAAAATACTATATTGCAATAATACTCAGATAACTAGATTACCAAATTTTCCCGATTCCTTAATTTACGTTTTTCCAGAATATTTACTACGTAAATAATTCTATTAATAACCTTTTCATGGTCCTATAATAATTTTTAATATTCAATTTTACATATTTAAGCTTTAACTTTTGTCTTATAAATTATATTTAGCAACATTTATATGCACCATGATAGAAATTTTTTCTTAACTAAATAAAAAATTAGGATAATAAAGTTTTGTAGGACTTATTACAATGTGAGGTTTAAAAGAAAAAATTTGGAGAATTTCTTTTTTTTGATTAAATAAAAATAAATTTATTCTATAAACTCAAAATTCATTTATTCAAATAATTTAATAAGCATGATGTTCAATAATTTTTGCGAAATTAAAAGAGTATAATTACATAATTTGTAACTCTATTGTAATTTATTTTGAATAATTTTTAAGTGTATAAGTATTACTTACTGAGAAGCCAAAAATGTAAAATTTCAAAATTACTATTAAACGATCAGTTCAGTTAAAATCAATGGTCAAAAGGTCAGCCTTTGACTGACAAAATGTGATCTATAATTTCATGTATAATCAAGGATCATTAATTTACCCCACGCTACGATTGGCTGGTATAATTGAGATTAATTAGGGGTCAGGTGTCAGGTGTTAGGTGTTTTGCCACCGGTATGACAATGGTGATGTTTCAATTTTTATTAAATATTTGAGGTACTTAGAATTATTTTCAATTTTATACAAATATATATCGGTATAATTATAAAATTGATAAATTTAGAAAGCGATGACATTTACATTGCTTTACAGTTAATAAATATTCATACTTTCTAAACGTAACGTAGTGTGGGTTACAAAGTGAATATTTATTTTTATTTTAATTAAACATTTACAATACGAAATGCATGTATTTATCTATTATTAACTTGAAATACCTAATAATCCTCTGGAATATCAATTTGAGTAAAAACATTTGGGTTATTAGCATACCAAGTATTGAATACAAATAAAAATCGGTAATATCATAACCAAATATTAGAGCATAAATTACAGCATACTGAGCATGATCATAGTTAATATAAACTACTTTTGTAATTTGAAGGTTTGTTTTATTTACGAATGAGAAAATAAACTTTCTTTGGTAGTTTCCATGATCCTTCTTATATCCTCCCACTATTCTATTAATTTTTTATTAATAATATATTGGCCCCTTTGTTATCACATTTTTGAAATGCCACAGATGTACTACTATCCCAACTGGCATTATAAAGTAATTTAAAATCATAACGCAACTTCTTGTCAATTTCTTTCTTATCAATATTTAGACTCAACTAAGGTTGAATCACATTTAGATTGTCTAGGGTTGTATATTAATATATAATTTCTTATCTTGTGTCAAAGTACAAGTTAAGAGGTTAACAACCAAATCCTTTGGCAGTAGTTCCTTAAAGATAAGTATTTTTTCAAGAAAATCTCCTGACGAAATATAAAGAAATCTAACTAAAAGGATAGATCGATGAAGAGTTCTTTCCATAACAATAATTTCTTCATTGCTCCATTCAATGACATTTTTAGGAATAGACGGATTTGAGCAAAACACCACTTAATTAACTATCCCAAATATCAATTTCATCCAGTTAAATCATCCCGTTTTAAAAGGAATTCTAATAAAGGTGCTTTTATACTGAGAAATTTATCAGAATTAAAAAACTCTTCGGGATCTTCACAAATTTTTCAAATAAAAGCGTAATTAAGTGAAAGTTTCATTTTGATAAATATTTAATTAATTCCTATAGATTCTTTTGTAAAAACTCATGATATTCTTTAATTAAATAATCTTCAATTTCGTGAACTAATGATTGAATATTAAGTGCATCTGCCGCTTTTAAGAGCTTTAATATTTCAGTTCCTTCTAATTTCGTCACGTCTCCTTCCGCAATATAAAAATCTGAAATTCAAAAAGGATATTAGTAACTTGGTTATATTATTGTTGAAGTTGTCGTTATTTACCTGAAGATAATTTTAAAAATATCTGGAGGAATGTTGGGTATTTTTAAAATAAATTTCCCTTCCTTCTCTCAACACTTTCTTTAATTAATTAATCATAAAATATTGTGACTGAAACATGAAATATTTGAAAGTGCAGTTCTTTAACGTTTTCATTTTCACCGGCATAAAAATGACATCATATCTTTTGTCATTTTCAAATAACCTTTCATAATCATTAGCGCCTCCCTGCAAACATTCGATAGACAGAAAGTTTGTAGAACATTTATGGTTCCATTTAGAGCGACGATTAGAATATCTTTATGAGGCTTTGTCAATAGAAACGCATTTTTTTTATTTTTGAAAAAAACTGCAACCTCAAAAATAAATGATCGACTTCGTAATAAGCTCTTAAATAAATTTTAATAATAATGTTCTTTCGAAACAATTTTAAATGTAAGAAAAATCGGAAATCAAAAAAATAAACGAAGTTTCAAATATAGAATTAAAATATTAAAACGGCGAAAGCTAAAATATCGCGAAGGGATTAAAAAAAAGTTTTAAGGTGTGTGTATGCAAATTCAAAAAGGGGGAGGTTGATATATTTTGCTGTTGAAGGATTTCCAGCTTGTATTTATAAAAAAAGATTAACTATTATGACACCGTGACAACCTGGCAAAATGATCTTCAAAGGACTAACTTCAAATATCGAAAACGATATACATTCGAAATTATGGTGTTTTCTGGGCGAAATATATTCAATGTAACATTAATAATAATAAAAAAGAAAAGTAGCATTAATTTTTAATAAGGTAAAATATATTAGATTTTATTTGTCCGATATTTTTTTTTAACCTTCACCTCCGCAAAAAAAAAAATAAGTTTTATAAAAAATCACCTACGTCGTGACATTCCTTAATAATTTCTAGTAAATCACGTTATCGCCTTTATCACTCATAAAATGTAAAAGTTTTTATATTTAGCTTCTAATTCGATGATCAAAATTTAAAATCTAGGCGATGGATTTCTCTGAAAACTTTTAAAAACATATCTCATAATTACTACTATATTACACTTTTATTATTATTTTTATTAAAAATAAAAACAGATTAATAAAAGTATTAAAACAAAAGTATTATTTATAGTTTATTTATTAGTATAGCTAATTTCATATAAACTCCGTGATATCACAAAAAAATATTAAAAAACAAGATCGTTTACATCATATGGGTGAACACGATAATTATAAGTTATAATTCATATTTATGCATAATTGAACAAAAAAAGATTGTAATATAATTATAAATCGAACTAGTTCTAATAAGTAAAATGTCGGAGCTAGTTTAAAGGTAATGATGAGAATCTAACAAAAATAAGTTATATGCTAGAGCATATTTTAATACGACCTGAAAGCCACAAATATTCTATCATTACAAATCAAGAGGTGGCGTCTGTGGAGTCTGTGGCAACCATGACGTAATTGGCGTCTATGAAAATTTTTATGATTTTTAACAATTAAATTTATAATTTAATATTTGAAAATAATAAACTTACCTTAACCGTAGTATCCGTAGTATGCGTATCCGTAATATTAATATCAATAGGAGGTTGACTATATTAAATTAAATATTTTATTAATAACCTTTAAAGAGTGGGTCAATTTAATGACCTTCGCGAATAAACTTACTCGAAAAACGAATCCATATTATTCTTTTTAGGCTTTGAAGGATTTTCAAATTTCTTAGCAGGTGGTTTTTTACCTTTAATTACGACGCTATATAATAATTAAATGAATTTTAGATAATTATACTTATTAAATAATATTTGAAAATAATAACTTACCCTTTAGGTAATATAGGCGTACTATATGAAATTTAAAAATATTTTTAAAAAATTGTAATTCTTGAAGATAATGAATTTTTCGATTCTTTCTTACCTTTGAGTGGAATCAAAAGTATTACTAAAATTAAAAGGAGCAAAAGATTGATTTTTGTTGTGAATTTCATTTTGTAAATTACTTAAATTTTATTAAATTTTGAAGAGGGTTTGAAATATTGTTAAATTTATAGAGAAAAAGCTTCTTTTCTTTTACGTTTTAGAACAGTCCAGAACATTTGTTATTTTTTTATTAATAAAATAAAAATTATATTGATATTAACGCAAAATATTTAATCAAAAAAAAAGTAATTCTAGTTCCTTCCGGGTAATGAAATTCTAGAAAAAAAAATTATTTATAGTTATGAAGCCATTCGCCTAATTTAGGAACTAATTTTTAAAAAAATGAATTTACCATATATGTAATATAAAAGATATTCCGTATTAAGTAAGTAATATAATATTTACAATTTAAACATTGTTTATTACTATTAAGCTTATCTAATCAACAGATAATTTCAGAAATAATTAATTGTATATTTTTATTTTCGAGAATTCTATTTGTACATGAACGCTATGTGAAACATAAGTGTAGTGAAAATAATTTTTAATCATCAAATTTTTTTTTTTCTCAAATTAATTAGTTTAGTAAAAACGAACATAGGTATGATGCTATGTGATAAATAGCAAACTTGGTCTGTATAACTAACCCTAACCTACATAATAAGTTTATATATCACATGATCGTTTTTCATAAACCCGTGTTTACAATCATATTTTAGATTTTTGCATTAATAAATTCGCACATTATTTTTTTTTGTTGCATTTCGAAAATTAATTAAAAATTCCAGACTGGGGCGTATTTCTAATATGTCTAATTGGAGTCAATTGAATTTTTTGAATTTTACACAAACAATTCGTAATTTTTCATGAGAAAAGTATACTATTATTATACTTCGGCATTGGCGTTAGCATTGGCGTTGGTGTTGCAATGATCAAATTTAACTTAAATTGTTTAGCGGCGGCAAAATGGAAAATTCAAGGTTAAAATATTTAAATAATTCTCACGGTGAGAATTATTTTATTAGGAATAACAAATTGCTTAACGTTTAAACCCTCATTTTAAAATTTTTCATATTTTCTGCTTATTAATACATATCAATTGACTTGATATCGTTGTGAAAGTTGAATGGAATCAACTTATTCAATCTTAAGCGTATTGAATCTTTGTTAAAAATGCTATTCTCGAAAAAACTAAAACATTTTATCGATTTAAAAAATGCTTTTCATGTATAAAAATGGAACATTAAGGAGTTTTTTTTAAGGAATAAATATTACAATGACCGGTGGCTTAGAAATTTAGTAAATGTTGCATGATCTACCGTGTGCATTTTTTTTTCACCAAATAAAATCAACAAATGCAAACCGCATAATTCAAATGCGTGGATTGAAGAATATATTTCAAGCAAAGATATAAAATACAAACATTTTAGCAATTTTCAAGAGATTGGTACAGGCTGCTTTTGGAAAAGTCTATCGTGCAAATTGGAAAAGTTCAAAGCAATACCTCGCTTTAAAAACATAAACAATGTAAACAATGCTACTGTGAAAAAAACTTATTCATAAGGTAATTACAATTTCAATATTGTATTTCAGTTAATTTTATTATAGAAACGTTATAAATTTATATTCTTAATAATTTAGTTTGAACATCAACGGGAAGTTGATTTTCATTGTCAATATCATCCGCTTTCTGGGGATTACAGTATCAAATCAAGATATATAATCTTGGATATACTTATACTTTTACATTGTAATTTTAACTTATTTAAACATGAAAAAGTTAGAAAATCAAGATGTTCAATTGAAAAATATTGGTTAGTGATGGAACTATTTGAAGAATAATTTTGATAGGATTGCTTGGAAATATAAATACGAGCTTGCATTCCAGTTGGCTGGCGCTGTGTCGTGAAGAAGGAATTTAGCATCAATTTGGTAATCTCATAATATTTATATCTTATTTTTTTTTTATGATGGAATCTTGCTGTTTATAATTAATAGTAATTTGTAACATTCCGGAAATGTATTAATCAAGGTATTATTAAACTAGTAGACTTTTGAGTTATCGGAAAGAATTGAAGCAGCAACTAAACAACAATCAAAAGTCTTTGGTGTAATTACTTATATTGATCCTAAAAGATTTGAAAACGGAAAAAAATGACAATACATCGCAACAATACACGCTAAATTAAAAAAGTGATGTTTACAGTATTGGCGGTCGACCTCCTTTTTATGTTAAAGATGAAGAATAGAAATTTTACAAGGACTCAGAGAAAGTATCATTCCTGAAACACCTAAAGATTATAACTATTTATACAGGTAATGTATTATTATAAATTTAAATTTAAGCAATGTTTTCGATCATTAAATATTTTATGATTTTAGTATGCTTGGACAGTGAACCAGACAATCGTCCGTCTATTAACAGAGTAGTTGATGAATTAAATGCAAAAACAAAATAGAATAGAATATGATCAAATTAATAATGAAGAATCAAAGCTTCACTCGTCAGAACAACAAATTTATTTTAGTATAAATAATTCATTTCATGGGGACCTATCTCGATTGATTCAAAACTTTAAACATCGTTTACGATGATACTGTTGAAAGTTTAACGATTTCGTTCTTAACAAGGATATAGAAAATTAAATGTACTTGACTGTAATAATACTCACTCACATAATTAGCCTACCAACTTTACCAAACTACTTAAATCTGAAGCCGTGACCTATGTCTGCGGCCAGTCAAGTGACTATTTAACGAAGTTGACAAAGTTGACCGGTATAACATAGTTGATATTTATTTATTATATTTGTTAGTTACGGTTTATTTAGTAGATATATTTATTAATCATTTATATTAGATATATTTTATTATTAGTATTTTCCCTTAAGTTGAAAATGGTTTTGTTTTAGGATAACACCAAGAGTTAATAAAGGAAAATTATCAATTCATTTGCTATTACTTTTGCCATGCATGATATGTTTAATTTGATTTATTGAATTGAAGTAACCCTCTATCCTTATAGTAGATGAATTTTCTTTATCTTATATTATAACTGAAAATAAAAGTCAATTATTAACTGATTACACTTGATTAATTGCTATTCACCTCCAGAAGTATTTCATTATAATTAAGAGTTCGAATTTACTAAAACTTTATGCCGTTTACATTCTGAAAAGTTGTTAAGATAGGTATTTACCAAATTTCAAAAGTGTCTATACTAAAAAAATTGTATTCCATTTTTAAAAATGGTTTAAAATAAAAATAAATACGGTAGTAATTGTCTAAAAAAAAAACTATGCTAAAAAATACGTCAGTTGACAACTAACATACCTCATTTGTCAATTGTAATGTTACATGTGTAACCAGAGGTGTGTCAACTATCATCTAATGACGCAAAATGATAGTTAACGCACAATATACTGTATAAATTATTCTGATCTAGAAATAAAAATATTTAAGTACGCCCCTTAAAACAGAACCTAGTATGCTATGTCCTACAATGACAATGAAACAGAAAAATTTCAATAAACTCCTTTTCATCGAGGCCGCCTTCTAACTACCTCCGAAACCCCAAAATATGGTTCGACAAGTAAAAAGGAACTTGCAATATAAAACACTTGTTGCAAAAAGAAGCCAACTTCGCTATAAAAAAATGAGCAGAGGAGGTAACACCCATGCTTACTAAATAACACATCTGAAAACATTTGGAATCAGCGCAAAAATATTTAAATAGTAAATGGAAACGAACGTTTTAATAAAGGTGAATGGCCAGGTAAGACGAATTCCAAAAGGAAAATATTTTTTTATTTTCATGGTGCAGGTTTGATTAAGAGGAAATTTTTTACTTTTAGATAATGAATGGTTTGTTTTATGTTGAAATTTTAGAAAAAATGCTTAGAAGTCATTGGCAGTTCTAACGATCCTAAGCGTTCTAGGAAAAAATTTCACCTTTTAAATGTATCGATTTAACCCTATAGAATGTTGGAAAGCGGTGGAAAAATATTCCAGAAAGCCTTGTTGCGAACATACCGGGGCAATGAAAGAATGTTGTAGGATTTATATTTAAAAACAAAGGGAACATAGCCCTTATTAAATTCATTATAATATAAATTCTGGCTTATTGAATTTATAATGAACTATTTATAATACACGTGATTTGGCGCAGTCGTTATAAAATTATTAATTTTTTTAACGTTGTATATTCTTCTAAGGTATCGTAGTAACAAGTAAATTAACTAATTCTGCAAATTTAAAATCCAACAAAAATAAAAGTGGCAATTTTGCCATATGAATTAAATCTGTTGATTCGTAACAATCAATTTGTTGCCATTTATATTTTATATAAATAGGCTTTCCTTTAGCAATGCTTGAATTTTTTCACTTTATATAAATTTATTTTAAAGCGGTTAGCGTCAAGAATGCCTAATCAAATAGTTGGAAAACAATGGAAAGAACTTTGTCTTATCAACTTATCAAAACTAATGATGATTCAATGATTTTGTTCAAAGTTGGTTCTAATATTGTTTGAAATTTTAAGAAACACTAAATGTAATTGTGTGATGATGACTTTTTAGATGAATAATTAGAAATTTCGTAGAATATTCACCTAACGTTTTACAAGTTTAAATGTAATTTCTGAAGGAGTTATAGAAACATTTCAAGGGAATTGAAATTAAATTCTATTTATGTAGGTTTGACGAATTCGTATACTTTGTATTCCACTTTCTTTGATTTTTATTGGAAATTTATAAATTGACATGCAAAATATAGAAATAATTCATAATTTTAATAAATATTTGACGTTTATTAAAATTTGGAATTTGTTATTATTTTATGTATTACGCTAATTTAAAAATATTTTATTTGGATTAAATATTAATAATAATAAAAAATTTAAGCTACAATCATGATTTGATATTGTACAATTTAAAATCAATACATACATAGGATTGTTATCTAATCTAAATAAAAAAATCTTTTAGGTGAAATGTAACTTGTATTAGATTATTGACATGCTTAATAATTTTAATGTTACGAGTATAATTTAAACTTATTAATGAAAGAAAAAATTAAGAAATAAAAAAAAAGTCTAAATTTTTATTAAGATAAAGATTTATTTTTCTACGTAACAATAAAAAATGATCTACTCGTATATGAATAGTTGATTGTTGCTTCAAACATTTTCGACCCTTGACTGCCTTAATAAATGTTGAAAGTTTCCAAGAAGATTTCTTATTTTTGAAGGACCTTTACGAATTACTTGAGATGAATCTGAAATAATCATCTTGTTCTTTATTAAAGAATTTATTTGACGTTTTAAATTTGACATGAACGTCCAAATGTGCCTGAAATTTTATTTTAAATAATTTCATATTTGTTGAGAATTCAAATATTTTGTATTATATCGTAAAGAACGATTACAAAATAATTTCGTTTAATTTATATATTTGAGTTCGTGCAATCTTTTTTTTTCATCGCGTGGCATTCCGGCTACGATATGCATATGTTATGCAAATTTGCTGCAGGATACATCATTCCAAACAAAAGATACCATATTTTTCTTCATTGATAATAAATGATCATCAAGATTATTGACTATTTAAGTTACCATAGTCTGAAGTCTGCATGGTATGACAAACCTTTGAACTTTATTCGATTATTTTTATTAAAATGATAACTTGATTTAATGAGTAGCTCCTTAAATTTTGATATTATTTCGTTATAAAAAGATAGTCATAGTTACACATGTTGGAATTGATTTAATTAGAAAGGACTTAACGTTAATGTGTGCATGTAATTATATTCTGCTGATTATGCACGTAAATATCAATATTTGATTTTGTAATACAGTATACCATTTTTCAGATAAAATTTCGAATCAAATTGATCAAAAAATTTAATTCAATATTATGTCAACATGCAGGGATCAATCTAAAAAGTAATAAATATATATATATATATATATATATTTTTTTACATAACAATATGATGAAAATGATGTATGACGAGCTTTAAGAGCAATAAGATAAAATGAAAGCGTTCAATGCAACGCAATTTATTACATTAATGAAATCCAAGACATATATTCTTAATTGAAGTTGAAGTTTTTTTACTTGGGATATTGTTGGAAAAGCTGAAGGCCTGTAATTTTCAATTTAATTATTAAAAAAAAATCAATAAATGAGTAAAAAAATATCTGTATTTAACAAAGCTATTTCCTTTTTAAAAAATTCATTACAACGTGTATAATTCATATCAGAATTCCAGCACTTCTCAGCTACTTTACTTTGGTCGGTTAAAACTAAAGTAGATAAATAATTTTAATCAATAGATGCTTATATTTTTAATGCTTTATATATTCATTAGTAATTAAATCAAAATGAACAAAGAAAAATTTATAAAATATTTTCGTTATACTGCATTTCTGTGAACTACTAAAAGATGCTACTGCGGACTGTGTAAATATCATGTGATATTTTAGGATATTATTATCAAGAGTTGTTTTGTTAATTATAACTAATTTTAAAATTTTTTATGGTGAAACAAGATTAATTTTATGTTGTATAAATATGCTTAAAAACTCTCAACTCGATAATAAATTGTAGATTTATTATTTATTAATTTTTTTTTTTTTTTTATTAATGCATTTCTAATAAATTATAATTTCCAATTTATTCCCATACGTTAATTCATTTTATTTTCAGCTTAGGTTACTTGATAAAAAGCTTATTATTTTAATTATTTTGTTTTTTTTTTTAATTTTTTTATTTTATTGGTTTTTTGAGTTACAATAGGATAAAACTTTTGGCAAAGATTTTTTCAAATTCAGGAAGATCTTGCATGGTAGAATTTTTATTATTTCTTTAATTTAAATCTTGTTACTTTTGTAAGTTTTATAGTTTTTAATTTATTTTGAAGTGATTGATTGGAATCGATTCTACCAAAACGAAAATTGAATTAGAATCGATTAATCGTAACCGACTAAAAAAATTGACTCATTCACCACCATATCAAAGTGGTAAAAATTATTAATAAATAAACTATATCTATATACAGTGTTATTATTATACGAAAAATTAAGTGAATAAAAAATATACGAACATATTAAAATTACTAAATTTTCATTTATTTAATAATTATTGCCTTTTTTTTATTTTTTTATTATAATTATTATTAATTAAATGTTTGTGTGTATATATATAGACGAAATCATGTAAATACTTCTAAACAAAAATAATTATTTTATATGCGAATTGTTAATAAATAAATTTCTTTAAAACGATGATATTTTTCGATTAGTGTATTACACAATTATCAAATTGAGATCTTAAATGTATAGGTTTGAGATTTGTTAAGGAATCAGGTAAATTTGGTAATATAGTTATCCAAGTATTTTCGCAGTTCAGTTAAAGAGGTTGGTAGAGTTGGTAAGCTATTTATTTGTGTATTACTACAATCGAATTTAGTTAAGGAGTTTGGTAAAGTTGGTAGATTAATTATTTGTGTATTATTACAAAAGAGTATTGTTAAGGAGTCGGGTAAAGTTGGTAAGCTATTTATTGGAGTATTACTACAATCGAATTTCGTTAAGGAGTCGGATAAAGTTGGTAGGCTATTTATTTGAGTATTACTACAATTGAGTTCCGTTAATGAGTCGGGTAAATTTGGTAAGCTATTTATTGGAGTATTACTACAATTTAGTAATGTTAAGGAGGTTGGTAAAGTTGGTAAGCTATATAATTGTGTATTACTACAACTGAGTTTCGTTAAGGAGTCGGGTAAAGTTGGTAAGATATTTATTTGTGTATTAAAACAACCGAGTACCATTAAGGAGGTTGGTAAGGTTGGTAAGCTATTTATTGGAGTATTAAAACAACCGAGTTCCGTTAAGGAGTTTGGTAAAATTGGTAAGCTATTTAATAGAGTTTTACTACAATAGAGTTCCGTTAAGGAATCGGGTAAATTTGGTAAGCTATTTATTGGAGTATTACTACAATTGAGTAATGTTAGCGAGGTTGGTAAAGTTGGTAAGCCATTTATTTGTGTATTACCACAACTGAGTCTCGTTAAGGAGTCGGGTAAAGTTGGTAAGCTATTTATTTGAGTATTTTTGCAATAGAGTTCCGTTAAAGAGCTGGGTAAGGTTGGTAAGCTATTTATTTGTGTATTATAGCAATAGAGAATTGTTAAGGAGTCGGGTAAAGTTGGTAAGATATTTATTGGAGTATTGATACAATAGAGTTCCGTTAACGAGGTTGATAAAGTTGGTAAGCTATTTATTGGAGTATTACCACAACTGAGTTTCGTTAAGGAGTCAGGTAAAGATGGTAAGCTATTTATTTGAGTATTATAGCAATAGAGTATTGTTAAGGAGTCAGGTAAAGTTGGTTAGCTACTTATTTTAGTATTACTACAATTGAGTTTCGTTAAGAAGGATGGTAAAGTTGGTAAGCTATTTATTTGTGTATTATTACAACCGAGTATTGTTAAGTAGTCGGGTAATGTTGGCAAGCTGGTTATTTGTGTATTACTACATTCGAATTTCGTTAAGGAGTCAGGTAAAGTTGGCAAGATATTTATTTGTGTATTACTACAAATGAGTATTGTTAAAGAGTTGGGTAAAGTTGGTAAGCAAGATATTTTAGTTTCATAGCAATAGAGTTTAGTTAAGGAGGTTGGTAAAGTTGGTAAGCTATTTGCTTGAGTATTATTACAGTCGAGTACTTTTAATTTCCGATATCTTTGCAATCCTCCTAAGACGTTTAATATATCCTTGTTATGATCCGTAATCGTTAAACTATCAGTAGTATCATCGTAAACGATGACGGATGTTTCATTATTCGACCTAACTTCTACATTCATTTGATGAAAGTTTTGAATCAATTGAGATAAGTCACCAATACTAGAATTAATTTGTTGTTCTGACGATTGAAGGTTTGATTCGTCATTAATAATTGGATCATTTTCTATTTTATTTGTAATTATGGCATTTAATTTATGAACTACTTTGTTCATAGTCGGACGATTGTCTGGCTCGTTGTCCCAGCATTCTAAAATCATAAAATATTTAATTATCGAAAATATTTATTCAATTTAAAATACAAAATAATATATTTACCAGTATAAATATTTACATAACCTTTAGGTGTATCAGGAATGATACTTTCTCTGAGTCCTTTTAAAATATCAATAGCTAAACCAGTGTCGTATCGTTCGCCTTCAAAAGGAGGATGACCACTAGATATCTCCCACAAGAGCACTCCAATACTATAGACGTCACTCTTCTCAGCTAGCGTATATTGTTTTGATGTATTGTCACTTCTTTTTCGAGAACCAAAACTTTTTGGATCAATATAAGGAATAACACCAAAGATTTTTGACTGTTGTCTACTTTCCGCTTCAATTCTTTTCGACAATCCAAAATCAGCAAGTTTAATAATACCCTGACGAATTAATATATTGCCAGAATGCTATTATATATTAAATTAATTATTAATTATTACTAATTAACAGCAATAATATACAAAAATAAATATATTAAGCAGGATTACCAAATCACGATGCACAATTCCTTCTACATGTAAACACGACACAGCACGAGCCAATTGGATTGCAAAATTGTATTTATCTCCCCATGTCAGCTTATCAAAATTATTCTTCAAATAGTTTCTAAGAGCTCCGCCATCAGCATATTCCATTACTAACATATATTTTTTTGGTTTATCATTTTGATTTTCTTTTTTAATTTTTTAAAATATAAACGAGTTAAGAAATAAAATAATAAAATAAAAACAAACATGTCTTTAATAAACTTTGTTATAAACATTTTATACCTTGTTTTGAAGTTATCCCACAAAAACGGATTATATTATCATAAAAATCAACTTCACGCTGATGCTCGAGCTAAATTATTATGAATATAAATTTTAGTTTTAATGATATTAAGCAGTCCAAATATCATGATATATTATATTTTGTAATTACCTCACGAACAAGTTCTTTAATAGTTGCCTCATTAAAGTTATTAAACGATTTTAGCGCAAGTTGTTGTGTTGTATTTTTCCAATTTGCGCAATAGACTTTTCCAAAATTGCCTGTACCGATCTTTTGGATATTGCTAAAATGTTTATAATCGTAGCATTTGATACTATTATTTGATATATATTCTTCAATCCACTTAATCCCCTCATTTAAATTATTATCAGTTTGCATATTATTTTTTTTTTTTTATGTTAAAAATTTTTGGAAAAAAAGTTAAGAAAAAAATTTTTTTTATGATGCTCTGAAAATCATGTAACTTTAAGCCACCGGGTATTTTCATTTTCAGCTTAATTATTAATCTTAAATACACTGCAACAACTGCTATTATCATGTGTAAATGATATATAATGAACATTTATTAGGCAATTATAAAATAGATGAAGTACTTCGTAGATCTGCAAGCATAAGGTGAATGAAGCAAAATCTTCTGGTTGAAATTTTATTTTGAATTTTGTGTTACATTAAATAATGAAAAAAATGAAGTTATCGTGTAATGACTGGCAATTTTGTTCATTCAATTCCTTTTCGCCACAAAATTTTTTTTTTAAAACAGTTTATTTCGATAATAAATATTTATGAATAACTAAATTTTATAATGAAATTTTGAATATATTTTTTACTAATTCAATTGTAAATATTCATACTTCGATAATATTTTGTAATGAAATAGCAAATTTTGATGACGATATCTTAACAAACAGTAACAATAAATGTTTGATTAATTTTCAAATTTTGATTTTGACGTTACACAAGAATGAGAAATGTTGCCAGCCTAATAGACTATAAAAATTTAACCAAATAAAGTTCAATCTATCAAAATAATATGAATCAAAAAAAATCTCATTCTTGGTTGGAGGGGTCCTGTGATAAAATCGTTTCAATATAAAAAATTCTACTCACAATGCCTAACAAACTCTAGTATTAAATTTAAATTAATTTAAATCTCAAGTTTACAGAAATGGAATGTATTAATTTTATTTAACGTATAATTCCGGCCGGAGTTTACTTGAATTATGGCGTTCGGCCAAATTACAATTTTCAAAATGATTAATTTTTTAAAATTATGTATGCCATATTTATCTTCTTTTGTCGAAAATATCAGCATATTGAGTTACTATTTAATAAACTTCAAATTTCATTTTAATCTACAATTATTGCTAAAGTTAATTTATCAATTCTAAATATACATCTTAGTTTTATTGTATGAAGCATAACGGAGACTCAAGCCTATGCAATGTCTATCTATCCATACACAATCTCATGATTGGTATACAGTTTGTCAGTTCCTACCTATAATTATACCTAACCATCATATTTTACATAATTCTAGAAGAATTTCTAAATCTCTTGCTTTGTTAATCAAGTTACGAGACAAAATTAAAAAATATTATCCAAACTTCACATTTCAATACCTCTGAATTAGTGTGACAAGCTCCCGTTTTTCCGTTTGAAATTCAAATAGCATTTAAAATATTTAAAAAAATTCAAATGAATATTGAAATCATGGGAATATAACGTGTATTGTACGGTTGGCTAAAAATGTATTGTAGGGTTGATTTTTTCGCATGTATGGCATAAATGCATTTTTAATAACTTTGCATTCATGTTTCGTTCAACCCAGATTTGTCAGGTGAAGATTTATTTATAAAAAGGTAATTCGATTTTTTTTCTTTACAATGAGTTTTTTTTTTTTTTTTGTTTTTATTTAGTTGGCATTTAAGAAAAATTTTTAATATTTTGTTTCTTATTTCTTTTTTTTAGGGACACTAGGTTTCTTGTATAAACTGGACGTTAAAGGTAAAGGGAGAAGTAGTTTAAAAATAAATTTTTAATATTTGATCGATCTGTTTATCTTATTTTTCCATACATGTATGGTTACTAAAAATGTATGTATGCCATACATACAAAAAAAGCTAACCATACAATACATATTTAGCAAACCGTACGGTACATGTTTTTGTAACACCCTGAAATCATTTCGGAAATTAAAATTCATTTCAAAATATCGAAATCAATTCAAAAATCGAAATCGAATTCATTTTGATTGATTAGTTTTTTTGTAATTTTTTTAATTTTCGATTTCAGGTATTATTAATTTTTGATTTTTGATATTTGAATATTTGAATACTAATTATATAATTTCGAATATTTGAATTAGGTATATTTATTTGCAAACAAATATTCGAATATTCTATTTTCAAACGGAAACACTACTTGAATATGGTTTAATATATTCCTTTGAAAAATTTATCACGGAATTTTATGCTAATGTGGCTTTTGCATAAATTCTAGCAGTCACCTATAAACTGTTGGATATTATTTCTTTAACCATTCCAACATTCTTAAAAAAAAAAAAGAAAAAAATGGAAATAAGCCAGAATTATTATATTTAGCTATATGTACAGTGGCTCACAAAAGTAATGCAACCGCTAAATACAAAACTTTAAATTAATGTAACTTTTTATTTATAAATTATA